>JAWWUD010000171.1:0-135112 GCA_033964015.1 Scolanthus callimorphus
AAACGTGCTTAAAGTTTTACTTCATTGCTCCAGCGATCCCACGGTCCCAGTGACAGGGTTCTAGAGAGTGGGGCTTTGGTGGGGATTTAGTGGGGATAAAACAACCGCCTACAAAGCAATGGCATGCTTGGCAGTTAACTGCACATTTCTGCCAAATCATTGCTCGCAGTAGCCTTTTACCGCAGTTTGTCAATCTTGTTATTAATTGATGTACATGATGAAATAAAACTTGCACGGGTGGCGCAGCGTGTAAAGCGTTTGCCTCTCACCTCTGTGCACCGGGTTCGAATCCCAGTCGGGGGCAGTTGGGATTTTTCTCTGCTGTTTCGAACCTTGTGTCCATCGTGGGTTGAAGTGATTCGTCATTTCTCCTGTGTTTCACGTCTTTCGGATGAGACAATAAAACCGAGGTCCCGTCTCTCAGCCCACTACACTTAACCACTATGGGAGGGACGTTAAACAATCACAGTGCTCACCACAGAATGTTATCTAACAACCACTCATGATTGTAAACTGCATTGTATAAATCGCAGCCGCATCTTAGGGAACAGACATGTCCACATCTGTAAACCGCATTTGAAATATTCATATGATAATTTGCGGTATACAAGTGCCTACATTACATTTTTTACATTACATAGTGGCTATCTTTGTCCCGTGTAGGTGGGGCATTAGCTCATTTTGCTATCCCTCACCAAGGGATGTTGGGCTTTAGTTAGGGATTAGCTCAAACAAAATGGTGGCCAGTTTTCTTGCCGGCAAGTCGAAAATGCAGACTGAAAATGCATACCGGAAATGCATACCTGGGTCTAGATCTCTTCTCTCTGGTAACTCGAAATAACAGTTTTATTTCATCATGTACATCAATTAATAACAAGATTGACAAACTGCGGTAAAAGGCTACTGCAAGCAATGATTTGGCAGAAATGTGCAGTTAACTGCCAAGCATGCCATTGCTTTGTAGGCGGTTGTTTTATCTTTTACATCTCAAGTGGGTATTATATTCTCAGATCTTAACACAAATTTCAGGAATTACCAAAAGAAAAGATTTGATGTTTTTACCACTATTTTAGCTTAGATTTTCCCTTCGCATTAACAGAAGAAAGCTACAACTACGATCAATATACAAAATATCGATATATATCCGGAATACAGCAGAGATGTCAAAACAAGCAGGCGACCGCCGGAGCTCCATTGGGTTTGCCGAATGTGAGAGTTTTCTATTGAGTGAGCCAGAAAGCACATATGTAGGAGTCCAGTTACACAGAGTTTGATGAAAGTAGAATGATGAAGAGAAGCCATCTCCCATATACACCATGTGGATTCCTCACTAGTACAGTCTTTGGCTTTGAACGACTGATGAATAATAACAATGCAGTATCTCTTGGGCTGCCCTTGGGGTGGGGGATTTCCTGCTATTTAGCCCATAAAACCTGTCCCCACATGGTGGGGAATTTGGAAGTTTTAGTACCAATTTCAGTCTAATGCCCCCACATATCCCAGGGTGGGGGTCTCAGGGTTCCTTTGACTGGTGCATATGGTGCACTACAAGTCAGCCATTCCTTTTATTTAATTATTTGCATGTCCCAGAAACATAAAAGGATGCATCACTCACCGTAGATAGCAAACAACAATCTATGTTGAATTCACAAAACCCAAACAACCCAAACAAAATCAAACCAAATGTTGTTGGTGACTTTTATACTAAAAAAGAAAATGGCATACATTTTGAATTCAGGATTTTGTTTTCTTTAATAGCATTATTTAAGAAATACAAGTTGTATGAGAATGACCCAGCAATCCAGGTTCCTCGACAAACCATATGTAATCGCCGGAAACGTTTGCAGAAAAGAAGTGTTACAAGCTATGAACCCCCTATTGGCCCCTGTTTGAGCAACAGACATTATACAATGAACATGAGAATTACCATATTACACAAGTTTCCTCAACAATCACTGCAAACACACCAACAATGCTTTACTCATCAAATCCAAATGAATATGCTGATTGGTATGTCATGTCTCCTTCCCTGACAACCCATCAACCAATTGTGACACAACTGCTGAGAGAATTGCCATGTCATCATGTTCACCATCTTATGATAACCATGTTACTACTACCAAGCAAGTTAGCTGTCCTGAAACTTTTCAAGAGGATTCCGGTTGTGATGCCCATGATAGTGACAACACTTTAAGTGATTCTGATGAAAGTACATCCACAGTCTCAAGTTCTGACAGTGACAATGAGAATGTTACCAATTCTGAACCTTTAGAAGAGGGTCCCTCAGAGGCACATTGCTTGAGCATGGCAATCATGTCTTATGTGTTAAGGCATTGCATATCTAATGAGGCAGCTAAAGACATGATTGACCTTATGAAGACCTCGTCTCCTGAAAATGAAATGCTTCAGTCGCTAAATCTTGATAATATCCAAGAAGCATGTGGCAAATGCAAGATAAAGGTATGATGTATGTGACTCCTGTCTCAGACTTTTTCAAGATGATGAAAATATCTACAAATGTTCTACAGAGGGGTGTGAAGGGTGAGTAGTTAATGCAATAGTCCAATTTCGAATTCTCTGCTCAAGTGTTGAATAGGCATAACGGGCGCATAAATACTACCAAGCAAGTTAGCATTCCTGAAACCTTGCAAGAGGATTCTGGTTGTGATGCCTATGATAGTGACAACACTTTAACGGGCGCATATAAATACAGTTGGAAAAGTTTCCTCAAGTATGTCTATGTCTCAATTCAAGCTAAATCAGTTTCTTTTGGTATTTGCGACTTGTTTTACTTCAAATTGATGCTCCCACTGTAATTATATGCATGTTATGCCTATTCAGCGGTAGAGCAGAGAATTTGAAACTGGGCTATGTTATTTTTATACTATTAAATTGTCAACTGCCTCAAGACATTACCATAGGTGCTATATAAATTTAGATTCTATCAATTTTAATTAAGAGCAAGCTGGTTTGAACTAGAAATAGTAATGTTTGTAGCTGATTAATGTACTCGATTTTGTACATTTTTTAAATATTTAAAATGTCCTTGTAATTATTGAACCAATGACTTGAAACATTCAAGTTACATACCTCCAATATCAGGGCTGAAAATTAACTTATTTTCTTAGTCACCAACTGGTGACCAAGTGCAAACAACTGGTCGCCTGAACATAACTTTTGGTCGCCAGGTGCCCTCGAGCTTGAAAACAACAAATATTTGGTCGCCAGCAGGCGCCTAAGTTCAAATATTTAGTCGCCCAGCACTGATTTATGGTCGCCCAGGCGACCACCTGGTTGCAATTTCAAGCCCTGAATATTGCTCTATTGCAACAAAAATGGTACATTTTGAGCTGCGTGTATGATCAGATGTGTTGCTTGCAGTAAGCTAGGCAATCTGGGTAGTGATCACTATGAAGACAAGATGTGAAAGAATTTCTCGCCACATTGATCAGATCAGATCTCATAATCATACCAACTGTTTTTTGACACTTTATAGGCTTATTATTTTATTTCTCTCAGATTACGGTACAAGGGAGGTATTTTGCAACAAGCCAAAAAAATGCATAAAAACAGTTTTGCTACAGTAGACATACGAAGCCAAATCCAAGAATTACTGGAAAGTAAGTATGCTGACACACCTTGAGGGTATCCATTTTGCCATGCACTTTTTTTTCCTGTGATCTGCGCGTTTTCCCTCTTTGATCTGCGCAGGATTTTTCTATCCGTGATCAACACTTTCAGCTTGGCGTCTGTATGGTGAATCCTGAGCCTCAATTTCAATCCAGTATGGGTTGTTTGATGTGAGAATCTCAAAATATTTAATTTCCTTCAAATAATCAGATGATTGATTGTTTCGTTTTCAAATATTTTGCAACAAGCGTTAAATAATATTCTGGCAGCACTCAGCTTTCTTTCAGAAACTCTAGTAGTATAAAAACAAAAACAATGCATGGAGAGGGTGGATGGATCCTTTAATTTTTCTTTTTTATATTCCAGGACATGGGGTTTGGGAGACAATCCAACATACAATATTGACCAGAGGGAAAACAACTTTAACTGATATTACAGATGGCAAGTACTATCAAGATCTTTGCAAAACAGGACAATTCCTTTGTGACACAAGAAACATAAGCTTAATCTTCAATACAGATGGGTCCCTTGTATTCATCTTCTAGTATATCCCTTGGCCTGTCTTTCTAGCAGTGAATGAGCTTCCATCCCCAGAGAGGTATGTTGTGGGTGAGAGGACCACACGTTTTTCAATGTGCATATATGTTACTAGTCATTCATTCATCTTATTTTGCCACTAGTTTTACATATATAATTATTTACAATAAATTAACAGGAGATGAATTGCAAACCTACTGTGGTTTACCAAGATTACTATTGCTATAAGCCATCATCAGGCTTTTCCTGATTTTGATAGAGGAAACAGCAATACAGCAGGCTCTCACTCAATATTTAAGATTGTCAATTGCAGTGCAGAAGTGAAGTATAAGCTCAAAGGCCAGCGAGTTGGCCTACCTAAGTTGGCTGTGCATATCCCATCAGTCCAGAAAAAAAAATCTAAGTCCATGAAAAAGAAGTAATGGTTGTTGCTTTTAAGTAATTAAGTTTTGATTGCTGCAAAATTGCGCCTGTGGGAGTTGCTTTTGCGACTAAACTTTGTAAGTCAGTTGAAGTTTTGCGACTGACTTGTCTAACTCGTGGGCGAGAGTTCAGTTTTTGCAACTAACATTTTAGAAATGTGACTAGAATTTTGAAAATTGTCACAAATTTTCCACTGGACTTATTTTTAATTTGCAGCCCTGTAATTGCTTAGCATTACCAGGTTCAGAGACCACTTAATTGCACTTAGGGAGCATTCATAATTTATCTAGAGGGGGCCTATGATGATTTCCTAATTTTTTTCTTTTGATTTTTTGAAGCCCCCCCCTGATGATCTCAGGCTTTTTATCTTGACCCCCCTCAAGAGATGTCAATTAATCAAAGAAAAATATCATAGCCCCCCCCCCCCCCCCCACACACACACATATACATGTCAAAACCCTTAGCCATATTAAAGTCTTGTGATAGTTACTGATCGTGAAGATTGCTATTAATCTTATCTGTTTTTTCAGAAAGAAAAAAAGTGAATGCCCAGTTACTTTTATATAATCAGATGATAATCTTCCAAGTTCAGGAGTTTCTACCTCCACTGATAAGAACCTAACTTAAAATTTATTTAATAACCTTATTAGGTTATTATGTTGAAGGGGGTTAAAATGAGAATTTAAGCCTAACAGGTTCTTATATGCGGGTTTTTACTGTATTTTCGT
Source organism: Scolanthus callimorphus (assembly GCA_033964015.1). Lineage (NCBI taxonomy): Eukaryota > Metazoa > Cnidaria > Anthozoa > Actiniaria > Edwardsiidae > Scolanthus > Scolanthus callimorphus. The sequence goes on from JAWWUD010000171.1 coordinate 5,319, forward strand.
ATAATTTTTTCGGGAAAAAATGGTTGACCCCCCCTATGCTCCATGTTACTTTGTTTGAAATTTTCCATAGCCCCCCCTAAATCATATTAGGGAAAAACAGAGGAATCATCATCCCCACCCCCCCCCCCCCCCCCCCCCTCTAGATAAATTATGAATGCTCCCTAATATAGTATCCACCATTTTTGGGCTGTGAATAAAAATGTGTTTGTTTTCTTAACTTTCAGGTTCTCAAAGCAAAATATGCTAATGTGGGAATTTGGCAAGGCAAAGGCAAACCTTCATTTAATGTTTTTTTCAGCCTTTTGTTGCTCACATGAACAGTTTGTTCAAAGAAGGTGAGTATTTTAATAATTTGTTTCATATGAAGTACATATGATGTATTTCATAATGTAGTAAAGAGATCTTTCTTGGATTTAAAAAACCCTCATGCAATAACAAGGAGTGTTGCTGACAAACGCGAAAGTATGGTTGATTGTTTTATGCTGGAAGCAGGGAAATGGAGATTTTCTCATGTGCCAGCAGATCACCAGCCTGTGTACCTGCTGCTTAACAGGCTCTCTGTCTGACTGTCACCAGTTTGTTCATGGTTGATTCCTAGTCTGACCCAGATAATAATTAGCAGATTTCCTTCTTCTTGTTTGGTCTGATTCATGTGGGCTGAAACACTTTCTGTAGAAGTGGACATTTTAATGTTACAAAATTTGACCGTGTAAGTTTTGTTTTATTAACAGGAATGGAAATAAAACCTAACAGAACCAAAACTCAATCCTTGTGAAAGTGGCTGTCCTACTTTGCTCAACAGACCTACAGGCAAAGGCTTACCTTCTGAACATGACGCAGCACAATGGGGAAAATGGTTGTCTAACTTGTGAAGAGCCAGGTGTGGTGGTGAAGCAAGGCAAAGGCCATGCACGTTGTTATCCATGCAAAGTCCCTGCCCCACCCCTGCGATCTCATCAGTCATTCCTAGAAGATGCAATATCTGCTAATGAAATTGCTGGTAACAAGAAGGTACTAATTAATATGGATCTAAGCCTCCATTTGGACAATAAAATAAAGTAGTGCCATCTGTTCTAGTTCACCTTAGCAACAATAAGAGCTCTCTGATCTAACCTCCTTAGCGGCTTTCAGGTACGACCAGCCTTACCGGCATTGCATATGGAGAAGTGTTTCTGTTGTGAGTCTTGTTTATTAACCAATTAAAAATACAACAGTATAAGAACATTCAGCATGATTTGAACAACAACAACAACAGCATGATATGAATGAGCAAGTGACACATGGCCCCCCTCACAATAACTTGTTCAATCTATGAACACAGTGAAAAGGAGTGAAAGGCCAATTTGCAAAAGCTTGTTATTACTCTCAGGTCTCAGACATTGGACAATTGGCTGTAAAAGATTTTGAGCAGCCTACACTAGGTACTCTAATAGCATTTCTGATTTGTTTGGAATCTGTAGTTCAAAGGGATTTATGATGTGACAAGCCTTGGAATGATGGAAGGAGAGTTTGATGTTGTCCTGGGAGTGGTGCCTGATTATATGCATGGGTGCTTATTAGGTATAACAAAGACACTTCTGTACAAGTGGCTATCCTCAACAAACCACAAAAAGCCGTTCTTCGTTGGAGGCGAGGTAATAAGTTTGATTCAAAAGCAGCTTGACATGTTAACTAATGATGCCATTATTAGCAAAGGACACGTAACTACCATAATCTCATGCAACATCGTACCCACCAAAACTGACATTTAACCAGATAGTGAGTGAGTATTCCTAAACGAGTACACACATGTTCATTATGAAGCTTTTAACTGATCTCCTTTAGGCAGCCCTGTGGTCTCTGTCAGTTAAGTTGTTCTGTGTTTATTTATAATTTGTTTTCTGTTGAAGATATCAAAGATAAACAAACAGATGATCCGGATGAAGCCCCCTGATAATTTAACAAGACTTCCAAGAGACCTTGAGAAGCATTTTAAGAATTTAAAAGGTACAATGTTTTTTCTTGTTGTTGCAAAGTTAGGTTTTATAATGCCCTAGACCTAAAGATAAGGTTGCTGCTTGAGTTCCATCACGAATGTGTTATAGTTGTGACCTCACCAATGGCAGATAAATGATGCGGAAGGCCATTGGTTTTCATCTTTATTTCTTTTATTCACTTCCTTGTTGCAGCTTCAGAGCTCCAATCTTGGCTGCTGTACTATTCCTTGCCTTGTTTATATGGATTCCTTAGTGACAAATACCTCCTCCACTTTGCACACTTCGCTGAAGCTGTTATTTACTGCTTGGTGACTCCATTTCTACAACTCAACTATCAAGGGCACGTGAATTGCTACATGTTTTCTACAGAGACTTTGTGGACTTGTATGGTCAGTGTACAACTTTCTTGGACAGCTAATTGTACTTTGATATATATTGTTTGTTTGCATTTCTTTGAAAGTGATGTTTTCCATTTTTCGTATCAGGTGCTGGAAGCTGTGGGCTAAATTTTCACAACGCTGGAGCGCATCTTGTGGACTATGTTGCGGGATGGGGGCCACTTTGGGGATGGTCTGCATTTGGCTTCGAAGGAATGAATGGAACACTTATGAACTATACACATGGCACTGGAAATGTTTGCCGTCAGGTATATGTCATATCTACTGGAACATACAATGTACATGTGTGGTTTCTATATTTTGATAGTAAAACATTTTTTTACAGTTGATATGGATGCTTCATGCCCAAAGTCGCTTGAGGACGGATGTCAGTTTGCTGCCAGACAGTGCTACCAGAACTTTATTCAGCGCATGTTATGCACAAGACGCCAGTAAGCAAACTTAATATTTGTTACAGCCAACTCTTATACAAGCGGACAGTTCTCCAAGCAGACAACGTTTCAAATCCCTGTAGTTTTATGTCCCAGTTGTTTCCTTTATTATAAAGTCTTTCAGTTCCTGAGGTGTGTACTTATGAGGAATTGACTGTATTAGAGAAGAGTTGTTACTTTTAATTTGATTTGATTTTTTAACATTTTAGAACTAAAAATCTTAAAGAGGCCAGTACATGCGACATTGCTGGTGGTGTGACAAAACTTCAGGGACTTCCACTTGAATTGAAGAGGGCTGTCACTAGCCTCACAGGAGAAGGGCAGCTCTGGAAGGCTTCTCGAGTTGTAATAAAAGGAAGCTTATTCTACTCAAAGAACTACACAAGAATGGTTAAGCGTAATGCTTGTGCTGTACAGTTTAATGACAACACGTTGGGGGAGATTGAGTACTTTGTGTGAGGAAGGAATGTGGGACTGTAGCTGTAGTCTACAGAAGACTTGATATTGAAATGGACAGCCCATACTTTTTGACCAAGCTGGACGCCATGTGCTTCGACTAAAGCAGAGGAAGTAAGTTGTGGATTTGTTGATGTAAGTATGAGGGTTGTCCAATACACTGACAAATTTATGCAAGGCATTGTCTAAAACAATGGAGTGCAATGGAGTGTATTATAGAACGAGGCAATACAATGGAGAAAAACAATACCATGCATAAATTTGTCAGAGTATTGGACTAGTATGGATTTATTTCACCTAAGGAACATTTGGTCCAAATTTGGCGCCTTTATGCACAAGTGCACGATTTTACCTATTTTTTCCCTTAACAGACTCTACTAGTAGTGAAAGTGTAATGAAGTGCATGTCATCCACACTTTTTTTTTCGTTTTCTCATTTGGATGGTTTGGTATTTTTCTGCAAAGAAAAATACCAAGCAAACCCAAATCCAAATATATTTCTGCAAAGAAAAACGCTTTCAAATCCTTACTGTGCTAAAATAATATTAACTATTATTATTGTGCATTTACCACTTCAAGAAGGATATGTCAAAACCATACACTATCCACGAATAGAAATACAAATGAAGTCATAGTTGTGTTAACTTTCGCTTTTCTTTTTTTTTTTTCAGATCAGACTTTTGTGTGAAGATGGTTGAAGAAATTCTGGAGAAAGTCCTTCTGCTGGAAGGGAATACAGAACACCCTTGTGCTATTCGCTTTCCAAATTTTAAGGGTGTTTGTGGATAAAGAGTTTTGGTTAATGATCCAAACATTAAGATAATTTAAGAATATATATCAAAATTATAAAATGTTTTTTTAAATAAATTTAAGTTCCTGCCAAAATGAATTGCTGAATGGTTTTCATATTGAACGTATTCCTAGGAATTTCTTAGGAATTCCTATGCTAAGAAACAGTAATCATAAGTGTTATGTTGTTCTTAGAAATTCCTAAAAGTTCCTAGACCCTAAAATACCACATCTAAAGCTCCTTAGGAATCTCTAGGAACTTTTTAGGGCATATAATATGTTTGGAATTCATGATTTCTGCTCACTTAGGAACTTCTAGGAAGTCCTAGGAGTTCATAAGAATGTCTTAGGAATTCCTAAAACCTTAGGAACCCATTTCGCACGGGCACTCTTGGTATAACACTCTGGGTATAACACTCTGGGTATAACACTCTGGGTATAACACTCTTGGTATAACACTCAGGGTATAACACTCTTGGTATAACACTCTGGGTATAACACTCTTGGGTATAACACTCTGCAGGGTATAACACTCTGCAGGCCGGTATAACACTCTGGGTATAACACTCTAGGTATAACACTCTTGGTATAACACTCTGGGTATAACACTCTTGGTATAACACTCTGGGTATAACACTCTTGGTATAACACTCTGCAGGGTATAACACTCTGCAGGGTATAACACTCTTGGTATAACACTCTGCAGGGTATAACACTCTGCAGGCCGGTATAACACTCTGCAGGGTATAACACTCTGGGTATAACACTCTGCAGGGTATAACACTCTGGGTATAACACTCTGCAGGGTATAACACTCTGGGTATAACACTCTGGGTATAACACTCTGGGTATAACACTCTGGGTATAACACTCTGGGTATAACACTCTGGGTATAACACTCTGGTATAACACTCTTGGTATAACACTCTGGGTATAACACTCTTGGTATAACACTCTGGGTATAACACTCTTGGTATAACACTCTGGGTATAACACTCTGGGTATAACACTCTTGGTATAACACTCTGGGTATAACAATCTTGGTATAACACTCTGGGTATAACACTCTTGGTATAACACTCTGGGTATAACACTCTTGGGTATAACACTCTGCAGGGTATAACACTCTGCAGGGTATAACACTCTTGGGTATAACACTCTGGGTATAACACTCTGGGTATAACACTCTGGGTATACACTCAGGGGCGTAGCCAGGGGGGGGTTCCAGGGGTTCCGGAACCCCCCCTCTCCCGCAGCGGAACCCCCCCTTGCCTCTGTTCTGGACCGACTTACTACTAAAATTGTAAATATTTAATAGACAACAAATAAAAGCTCCAATAAAATGTAGCAAATTTCTTCAAACGCTAGTTTTTTCCAGAGATCAATATTTTTGGCTGGGTTTCCTGTGGCGAGAACGCAAAAAACGTCCGATTTATGTGGAGTTTTTTATTTTTTGAATTTTGGAACTCCCCTCTCATAAGTGCTGGCTACGCCCCTGACACTCTGGGTATAACACTCTGGGTATAACACTCTTGGTATAACACTCTGGGTATAACACTCTTGGTATAACACTCTGGGTATAACACTCTTGGTATAACACTCTGGGTATAACACTCTGGGTATAACACTCTTGGTATAACACTCTGGGTATAACACTCTTGGTATACACTCTGGGTATAACACTCTTGGTATAACACTCTGGGGTATAACACTGCAGGTATAACACTCTGCAGGGTATAACACTCTTGGGTATAACACTCTGGGTATAACACTCTGCAGGGTATAACACTCTTGGGTATAACACTCTGGGTATAACACTGTGCAGGGTATAACACTCTGCAGGGTATAACACTCTTGGGTATAACACTCTGCAGGGTATAACACTCTGCAGGGTATAACACTCTTGGGTATAACACTCTGGGTATAATACTCTGCAGGGTATAACACTCTGCAGGGTATAACACTCTGCAGGGTATAACACTCTTGGGTATAACACTCTGCAGGGTATAACACTCTTGGGTATAACACTCTGGGTATAACACTCTGGGTATAACACTCTGGGTATAACACTCTGCAGGGTATAACACTCTTGGGTATAACCATTCTCGAACCCAGAGCTCCCCGGTTCGTAAACTCGCGGGGGAGGCTCTGGTGACAGCCACTGACGCATGCGCGAGATTTAATATAGAGCCGCTGAGGGAAAGACCTTTCAGCGCATGCTCCAATGCTCAAAATCAGCCAATCACCACCGACCCTCAAATGGATGTCCCCAGAGCCTCCCCTGCGAGCAGACGAGCCGGGGAGCTCTGGGTACGAGAATGGGGTATAACACTCTGGACATCCTTAGATGAATAACAATCTCGTACCCAGAGCCCGTCATCTTTTGGTCAGCGGCAAGATTCAGGGCTCTGGGGAGAATCGATTTTTTTAAAACCCAGATTCTGGGTTTCCGGTTTGAACGTTGTATGAAAGTTCGTTACGTTTTTGACCTACCACGCATGCTCACAAATCGAATTCCCCAGAGCCCTGAGTCTTGCCGCTGGCCAAAAGATGACGGGCTCTGGGTACGAGATTGGGGGAATAATGGTCGTCTGTTCACGGAAAGACGAGATGGCGTGTGTGCGCATGCGCAAACGGACAACTTAAATGGAAACTCATTCCCGTGTCCGTCCCGTGTCAATGTAATGCCTCTACTATTGGAATATGAGTAAAAAACGTGCTAAATGGCAACTGGGAAAAACATTTCTGCATTATTTATCGTGTGATAAGCTACTACTATATAAACAGAAAACCAACAACGTGTCCCACATGGATCTCTATCACACTCTTCGGGCCTATAAATACGACGTTTCAGCTCTTTGTCTGGAAGTAGGGTCTTATTTTCTTCCTTTTTCCTCAAGTCAAGTAAATGTCAATGTAATGCCTCTACTAATATGAGTAAAAAAACATGCTAAATGGCCACTGGGAAAAACATTTCTGCATTTTCGTTTGATAAGCCGCTACTAAATAAAAAGAAAACCAACGTGTCCCACATTTCTGCATTATCGTTTGATAAGCCACTACTATAGAAAAAGAAAACCAACGTGTCCCACATGGATCTCTATCACACTCTTTGGGCCTATATATACAACGTTTCAGCTCTTTGTCTGGAAGTAGGGTCTTATTTCCTTTTTCCTCAAGTCAAATAAATGCTGAACTTGCATTGGTGTGGACAAGCAAATGATTGAACGACACACAAAAACAGTTAATCGGTTTTAATCATAATTATTCCCAATTTCCATCATTTTATCACAAATAACCAACGCCCTTATCACCGAGTTGACCGTTGTGAAAAGCTTTAAACTCCGCTCCAAAATCCCTCATTGACCATAAAACACAAACAAACAAGATAATGGCTTTAAGGCAAATCACACTAGTGATCTATTGTCAATGCCGCGTTCTGATTGGTTGAGCTACCGCAAAGACCGCAAATTTACCTCTCCTGTGAGAGGCTTACCTCTGCTGTGTGCTGTGTTTTTCTTTTGATCTTTGACTTGTTTAACACAGGAATCCCGCGCGCTAAAAAAAAAATCAAGTACCCGAGGAAAAAAAACAACATCGGAGAGCCAGCTCACAGGCTATGTGCTGACTTGTGATATAAATTTTCAACACTCGAAGATAAAATTCGATCGTATCTCCACGCGGCCATGCCTATGAAAAAAGAAATGATCAGGGAAATGCATCCGCCGGCCTATTACAAGATACTACGCTTCAGTTGAGCGTGACAGGGCCGAAGTTTTGCGGTAAAGTTGGTGTCAAAACGAAAAGTTTTGGTGTCAAAACTTTGACGTTTCCCGGGGCAACGTCAAGTTATCCAATGGCACTGACCGCGCGAAGGTACAAAAACAAGACTCTACTGGTGTACTAACTCATCGCACAATGAGAGACAAATCAATCCCGCTAGTCATGCAGCATAAAATAGTCCCGGTTTTCGTACCTTCACGCGCTTGGTTGCTATTGGATGACATGCGACGTTAAACTCTTTGAGAATTCTGTAATTTGAAGCAGAGCGGCTATAGAGGTTATTTATGTTCCAACCCCAAAAAAGGTTACGTCATGATGTCTGAGAGCAAGAAAAATGTTATGGTTTCATTGTCCATGTACAAATTGTCCGCGATGGAAACACTAAACACACCGCCGACAAGGATAAAAAGACAATAAGCACAACCGAAGAACCAGCAAGTGCCAGCAAGCGCAAAAGCACACGAGCAAAATGGTCCAAATGTGCTCCATGTCTGGAAGATTGCATGCGCTTAATAGTTCCAGTGCTTTTTATTCTGTTTTGTACCCAGGCTGGCAAGGCGATAGCCTACCTCTTTTCCAAGGTTTTTCAGCCCCATTATTTTCAAGATTACCCTCTCTTTCATAGAGCGGATTTCAGATGACCGTCGTGTTTGCAATTGGTTTGCTCTCTCATTGGCTGCTTATTTCTATCAACCAATCAAATTGCGAACTAATTACAAGCAAGGAATTACTAGCCAATTGGTTCGGCTCCTGATTGGCTGGGCTGGAAACCATTCAGCAGTAAGTTGTAATTACTCTTGTTTCTGATTGGCTAGTGATTGCACAATTGCGTTTACTTTCACGATGGTCATGTGAAATCTGCTCTAATATTAAGCCACAACAAATGAAAGCATCCTCGACGGCCCGCCCTGGAAGAACGCATAACAAATGAATCCCAGTGCTTTTATTAACGCTTTGTAACACTCTGAGTACATATTGGTATTTAGTCTCCCTCGCAGCCCGTTCTTTGTGTCGGTCACGCAACGCTTCCCAAAGAACGGGCTGCGAGGGAGACTATTATTGGTATTGCCCTACACCTGTATTGTACTGTACAAATTAATCCCAGTGCTTTTATTACTGCTTTGTAACACTCTGTACACGTTCGTATTGCCCGACACCTGTAGTGTACTGTACGGCGCATGCATTATACAGGCTTGGCTCAAACCAATTCAACACTTGTTTCAACTGCACGTGTGTGAATATTTATACATGGATTTCTTCATGAATAGCCTGCTTGCAGGCGGTACTGGGTGTGTTTATCGTGCTAATTTAAGCCCGCCCCGTTCACTGATCTTCCCTGCTTAGCAGAGGCCTCTTTTCTCTGCATTTCGCTGGCTGTGCTGATTGAATTTTGAGACCCGCGCGAGCGGACCGCGCGTCTCAAAATCCAAGATGGCGCCTGATTAGTGAAAAAAATCACCCAGTACCGCCTACAAGCAGGCTATTTATGAACAAGCTATCAAAGCCAAAAGAAACTCGTTAAACGAAAATTTGTAAGAAATTATTGTGTATAGGAAGGTACGGTTAACCGATTCTTTTTTCAAACAGGAGCAATGAAGACGAATACTTGTACAGCCAGATGAGTTTCGTGGATTTTTTGATAACATGATATTTCGAGTCACAAAATATGAGCTTAGGTCCCCTTAGTGGTTGAATCATGTACAATGATGTACAATGATGCTGAACATTTCAACTTTGTGAAAAAGATCCGTAAAAAGCAAGGTACTGGATCAATCCGTTCGCAAATGCTATATTTTAGCCATTGCTTTCAACTGAGGAGTTAGTATTTCTTTCCCGGGGGGGGGGGGGGGGGGGGGGGGGGGATTTTTTGGGCGGGGGCGCTCGTCGTACCTTTTAGGGTTTAAAATTAGGACTCTGGTACCTTTTAGGGGGCAAAATAAGAAAACGTTTAATTTTTTCCAGGTCCGTTCTAGCAAATCAAGCGGAAGCCTGACATTTTCCCTCGCAAGAAAATACGAGAGAAAATTACACGAGGGAAAATACGTCTTGCAAGAGTGGATTACCAAGAGTTTCCATAATTATTATATACGTACGCATCACCGTCAGAAAAGTGTCTATTTTTAGAACAAGATTTCCCGCGAAAATGCACCTGCCACAGGGTTCCCGCTTTCTCGCCACACGAGAAATTCATACAGCAAGCTCTCTTTCTATACTCTGCAGTATTATAGTTTTCTGTTGCCGTGTTCTTTTGCTGCCAGATCTGGCAAACTTATTCGCTGTCTTTGTGCGATATTTCGCCTCTCACCCGAGCTTTCTTTCAGCTATACTCTCGCTTTCTTTCTGAAGTCCAGGAAAGCTCCGATTCTTCAGGATATTCACTCGATCTTCCCTTATCTCTTCTCCATTTTCTCTAGCCAAGTACATCTGCTTCTAATGCCTAACCTGTCAAGGGGAAAAGCTTTTGTCTTGGCAGGTTACTAGTAGCGAGCGAGTTTGTACGAGAACTCTGTTTTTTCCCCTCAGCTTTTTCCTTTTTTGACACCTACACTTACGTCACAGCAAGTTGCATTCTGATTGGTGAAACCTAAGCATTCGAATACTTTCGCGCGCGAAATTCAAATCTAAAAATAGACACTTTTCTGACTGTGATGTGGGCAAATACAGTAGTAAAAGATTCTAATTAACAATTAGACCTCGAGGCCGAATGTGCTATGATGAATAGACCATGAGGCCGAAGGTCGAATGGTCTATTGATATCATAGCACATGAGGACGAGAGGTCTAATTGTTTTAGTATAAACCAACTAGTTGGTCGGTTTTGTCAGTGATGCCATTATTTTATGTTGAAAAAATCAAGTTTTCTTGCAAAGAACGGTGGTGGTTTTGTCAGGTACGGTCTATCACTAATAGACCATTAGTAGCTCAGCCAATCAGAATGCAGGATTTATAATAGACCATTAGTTGGTTTATACTAACAAGTTGGTTTATACTAACTAATAGACCATTAGTAGCTCAGCCAATCAGAATGCAGGATTTATAATAGACCATTAGTTGGTTTATACTAACAAGAGTTAGTATAAACCAACTAATGGTCTATTACAAATCCTGCATTCTGCAACCGACCAACTAATTAGACCTCTCGTCCTCATGTGCTATGATATCAATAGACCATTCGACCTTCGGCCTCATGGTCTATTCATCATAGCACATTTGGCCTCGAGGTCTAATTGTTAATTATAATCCACTCTTGGTCTTGTTGGTACCTTTAGGGGTCATAATCAACTGAGCGACGCCATGTTTGGTACCTTTTAGGGGTAACATCGAAAGTTCCGGACGAGCACCCCCGCCCTAAAATATGGGAGTCCCCCCTCCCGGATGACATTACGTCATCTATGACGTCATCAAAACTAGAAAAAATAATATCTCGAGAACAAAACATCGCTAGGTGACCAAACTTGGACAAAGTTATCTGAGTGACAAGGGGGGTCCAGCAACAGTCACATGACATTACGTCATCGATGACGTCATCAAAACTATTTCGAGAAGGGAACATCGCTAGGTTACCAAAGTTGGGCAAAATTATCTTCGTGACAATGGGGGTCCAGCACCAAGGTCACGTGGTATAATGTCATCGATGACGTCATCACAACTAGAAAATTGATATCTCGGGAAGGAACAGGACCAAAAGTCCAAAACTTGGATAAACAGTATCCACGATTTCACGGAGGCACTCGGTGCCTTTGATTCTGTCTTGTCTGAGCCCGACAAGCCGAAAGCACGTGCGTTGCCATGGAAACTTTTCAAGTTTTCGCTTTCAGGCTTTTTTCCGGCGACCGCGTGTAAAGGACGCATTATTATTTATGCCAGGGGGTGGGCTGGTAAGAATTAAGGGGGGGCCACGTTAAATTTGGCACGTTCAAGTAGGGGGTCACCAGAAAATATGAAAACAACTGTGAGGGGTCATCTACGTTTTTTGGAAACAGTCACATTAATAACAAGAGGATGCACGCCTGTAAAATTACAACAAACTGTTCATGCGGCGCAGTCACGGGAAATAAAGAAAGTGTTTTCTTGGCAAATCCGCGCAGGCTGCCTGTGGTGTCCAAACCGCGTCTCAGGCTTCTCGGCGGGGGGTAAAAACAAAATGGCGACCAAGAGAATGATGTTTCTCGAGTATCTGCAAGTTTTGGTCAATTTTCATGATTTTTTTCGCTAAGATATGAGGAAAAGTACTTCCAGACCTTCCAAATAAGGTAAGGGGGAATTTCCTAATAAGGAAGTTTTGCAACGTCGGCAAAACGACAGTTTTTGGCGAAATTTTCTTGATATGGTCCTAATTAAATACAGCTCAGTTCCTGTAAGGCATGGCTCTCAAAGGTGGTGGCCCAAAACTCTTAGGAGTGGTCTATCTTGAGTACATCACAATTTCATTACTAAACTTCACTCATTGTATGGGGCACCAAGAAATAGCTCGATTTCAGTGTTGTCTCCATGGCAACATGGAATGTGACCTTTGAACTCTGTGTTTTAAGATTTTCAAAAACCGTCTCTGAAAACGGGAAAAGCTAGATTTTCCAACCATGTCTAAACGAAAACCTATTCAACTAAGAGCAGGTATTACAAATCCAACTGGAAATCATGTACACCAATTAAGATGGCAAAGTTATTGGAAGGTATCAAATTTCAAAATCCCCTTAAATATGGTTCCCGTTGAAAAGGTCACGATTTCCAGTAGATCGTTAATACCTGCTCCGACTTTAAATACCTTACATTGAAATATGTTTAGGAACTCCAGTCTTTCTACGTTTTCAGAGGCAGTTTTTGGAAAATGATTAAAACACAGAGTTCAAAGGTCACATTCCTCGTTGTCATGGAGACACAACTCAAAACATACTTATTTATTGGCCACTTACAAGCTAAACGATGTCTAATCTTGAAATTGTTAAAACTGATGAAGATAGACCACCCCCTAAGTTTTTTAGGTCGCTGATTTTCGAGAACCATGCCTTACAGGAACTGAGAGGAAATGGTCTTGGTATCTATGTTGCAGGTTGAAATGAGTGTCAGCAGGTCAGTTAGAAATGATTTTGAACTAGGTCAAAGGTCAGGTCTCTTTGGATTTGAACTAGGTCAAATCCAAAGAGAAAAGTTGGTTAGGGTTTGGTTTAGAAAAGGGGATTCTAACTAACTAACATTCAATTTGACCAACAACATCTACATGTTCCAACATTTCGTCCTGATCAAGGAAGGGGGGGCTTTCATTATTATAAAAATTGCCTAATGGGGCTTTGAGGTTTTTATTGATACTTGGGAGGGGGTCAAGAGGTTTTTGGGGCTGTATGAAAAATCTTGCCAGCCCACCCCCTAATAAAAATGAATGCTCCCTAACTGAGAATGGCTGTAGTAAACAGAAATTTCCTCCGGCCGACAAGTGAGAGACTTAAGCCCAGGTTATATTTAAAATGGTGGCGTAGTCATCATTGGGGAAAATAATAAGAAGATTCAAGTTGAGTATCGAAAACATAACCCAATGTATATAAAACGGTCTAACCGCGGGGGTTGATGGGAATGATATCGAGTGCTCGCTTATATCGAATGATATCGAGTGCTCGCTCATTGACTTGCAAATAGTCAATGACACAAAGGAGACAACGAAATAGAGTTCTGGGCCAGTTCCTGAAAGGTTGGATAAAGTTATCCACGGATAAAAGTTATCTGTTGCATAGGATTTGTTAAATGTAAATGTAAATGTTTGAGACCGACTCCCTCAACAGCGCCACTGGCAGCCAAGCGGTCATAAGCACAGACACTGAGGGTTCACTGCCAGAGGATTTATTACGCCCTCAGCGGATAATGAGTAGAGTAGAAATTGAGATGGGACCTCGGGTTATACTCTCATCCGAACGACGTGAAACACAGTAGAACAACGTTCAACTCACAAATGACCAGTTTCGACTGAGACCAGAACAGAAAGAACCATTTCTTCTGTCCCTGCCAAGAGTTGAGCCCGGACCACAGCGGCGAGAGACCCAGCGCTGTAACACTGTGTCAAACGAGTTCTGGATTTATTCGTTGGATAAGCGTTTATCTAATGATAACGCTTATATCTGTCTTATCTGACATTCTAGGAACCGCGGCCCTTGGTATCTTTCTATCTAGCCTCATATCGTCCATTGCAATATTGAATCTAACAGGCGCGTAGTAATGTATACAGTGGTAACACCTAAAACATTGCGCATGTTCACGGGAGATGAAAATGATATAGTAAGTACGACTAGTATATAGAGCTACAGCTCTTTCAAAAACGTTGTCGGAAACCTTACGCGCCACAACCGCACGGTATCTGGTTAGGAGGACTTCAATGACCGGGCTCACTGTTTCAGTACGCGAATGATTACTAGCTTAACACTTACTAGCTGTACACTAGCTTTACAGCTCTATTTCGTAGAATAGAAGCCAGAAGTAAGCATCATCAAAATAGGATGTTTTGTTTCTACCCATACTGCCTTGGTCTGCGTGCGTAGGGTTGATCGCTACATAAACCTCGTTCCCAGGGTCTTCTGGGTAAGATGGCGGGTCACTCGGAAGAAGACCCTGGAAAAGGCTGGCGCCTTTCCACAGGGAGACCGCCTAAGAAAAACAGTAAAGTCAATCCGATAGGGCGGTGGACTGCCGGGAAGAGAGGGCGGAAATTGGGCTAGAATTTTAAATCCTAATGATTTGTCTTATGATTTGCGTTATTCCCTGCTGTCCGTTAGCCGTATCCGGTTTTTCTTAGGCGGTCTCCCTGTGGAAAGGCTCCAGCCTTTGCCAGGATCTTTTGCGAGTGACCCGCCATCTTGAAAATTACCCAGAAGACCCGGGGAATGAGGTTGTGATCGCTAACAAGGCCAACAACCTTAATTGAAAGAGCTTTCTATGACATGCATTTACTGCACAAACACAAAGCACCATGTACTGAAGTGTATGTCAGGGTTTTCTCCACTACCGCAGGAGATGCCGTCCTCGGGCTTCCAGGCCCACCATCCTTGTATTCCAATACCGAGATTAGAGTCGGGGTTGTCACAGCCACTAGCATTGTCTCCAATCACCCCGATCCGTGATTTAGTTGGGTGTCGTCGGCGTTATTTCCTTGGACGTTAAACCCCTCTCTGTGGCAAGCGTTTTGTAAAACTTGTTCAGGAAACATATCTGTGTTAAATATGATTTGTCATGAAATGAACGGAGAGTAGGGGTGTGTTATATGTGACTAAATGAAATTTAGACGAAGTTAAAACAGAGTCACCGCGTAGGCCTGGGGTCGACCCTACTGGACCCCCGCCCCGCGACCGTCTTTGGCACCTACAGACGTGGCGAAGCCGCCATATTTTCCTTGATTCCAGTACATATAAACCCCAACTTATTAGACGATGAGTTTAATGAAACAGACAGTCTTGCAGCTCTATCAATATCCTGCTCTCCTTTTAACTCTGTCCAGACTGGGCTTGGGGACTGATCTACACGTACATCTCTACCAACTGCAGAGCTGTACGTGGCAGCCCAATATAATATTGCTACACCTACATCTTTACCAACAAATCTTAGAATAATATTACTTGAAACAGTTTCTTTTTTGGTATCTCTCGATTTGTCTAGTTGATGTGTTTTTTGCTCGATTTACCTCCATTTAATGATAATTTCCCTTACCGGCCGCCTCGATTAGCTCTAGCTACCTCTACCCGCCGGGGGGATGCTCGGCCCAGATTCTGGACCCCTTACCCTTCTTTATACCAATTTTAGAGCAGAAAAGGTACCCTTTCTTATACCAAGCCTGAAAAAGGTACCCCTTAAACCATACAGACCCTTTTTATACCAAAATTGCAATTTTCCCTACCCTACTTTATACCCAATCCAGCCTGAAAACCCTACCCCTTTCTTTTACCCAGCCTAAAAAACCCTACCCCTTTCTTATACCTCCAGCCTGAAAACCCTACCCCTTTCAGGTCGAGCATCCCCGTGTAGTCCAATATAGGGAGTACCCCGGGCTACCTGCTGGAAGAAGTGTAAAACCCTTTCTTTGGTTATAATAATAATAACAATAATAAAATGATTGATTGATTAACTAACCCTATCCAGACTGGGCTTTTTTTGACCATCTGTGACTGGGGGGGGGGGGGGGGGGGGGGGGGGGGGGGGCTAATTCGGCCCCCCCTCTATATCTCTGGAACCACTGGGGCTATGATCATCAAACTTTCACACAATGACCATGAGCCTTAGACAAATCACCACACCTATTTTGTCACGTGGGAGCAAAATGTGACGTCACAATGACGTCATTCTCAATGTTTTATCAATTTTTAAGTAAATTTAATTAACTTCCAAAAACTTGGTAGATAATACTCTAAAAGCCAACTAATTAACATCAAGATAATGTAAATGTAATAATTTGTGACATTAACACATAAATTTTATTAAACTTGTGTCATAATGACGACTTTTGAAAATATTGTCCGCCATCTTGGATCCGCCATCTTGGATCCGCCATCTTGGATTTCATTTAATTTCCATTTGACTCTTCAGATAAATACTCAATGAGAAAAAAATGGTCAAAATGTACAAAATACTCATCAAAGAAGTGTTGACATTCAAAAAGTTGAATTAAAAGGAAACTTGTGAATCCCAGAGCTAGTTTTAGACCATATGTTAAAATATACAAAATCCCCCTACCCCTCCCCCCCAAAGATTTGTGTCAAAAATTAATTAGCCTGTACATAAATTACTAAGGAGTACAAGCTCCGATAGTCATAAATTGGACAATCTGTCCAACATTAAGCTTGAAATATGAAAAATTCACGTTTTTCGAGTTTTGCAAAACATGCATGTCAAAATGTGGTTGCCATGGAAACTGGGTCGTTGACACTGACATGTCATTGACACCAAAATGTCCCCAGATACATTTTAGGAAAAGTCACGAAGTTTCACCATCATAGCTGCAGTGGTTTTAGAGTAATCAGGATTTTACTGGAGGGGGGCTCGAAAAGCCCCCCCCCCCAGTCTGGATAGGGCTGAGGGTGCCTTGAAGCTAAAGCAAAAGTCAATGACATGTAATGACTGAAGTATAACAATGAATGCTCATTAACCACCATGCTCAGTTGTCTTAGCAATAAATGGTGGCGTCAAATGATGGCCGCCATCTTGGATCCGCAGTGGATTTTTTCAGTTTTTTAAATTCTCAAATTTCCACAACATCGGCAGGAAACGTATCAAAATTGCGAACACGATTTCACCAAGAAATACCTTAGGGACGTGTCATTATTTAGCGGGGGGGAGGGCTCCTATTTTTGTGGGGAGGGTCCTAATTTTTTTCGCGTGTCTAAAGGGAGGGTCCAAATTTTTTTCACTCCTATTTGGGGGAGGGTCATATTTTTTTCAGCAACATTTGGACGATGAAGAGGGTAAAACAAATGGCGATAGTGGTTATTTCAGCAACTTCTCCATAAAAATTTCGGCGCGCTTCGCGCGCATAAACAATGACATAATATACTCTTTAGCTATGAGGACACTACCGTTGGCAAGAACAAGTTATCAAGTTGTGCAAGTTGTGCGCATGAATAATATAGCCTAACCTATATAGCTGAGGTAGTGTACTTCATGACAGGCTTTGTTTACTATGCCATACACAAAACATGTTCATCTACCCTTTCTCTGAGGCTTGATGAAATGCGATGAACAAATAAAAAAACGATGAACAAACAAACAAACAAACAAAATTTGGGCAGGCTTCGCGCGCAACGAAGGATATGCGAGCCCGTTTTTCTGTAAAATGTCTACAGTACTAGGTCAAACAGGGGACGGGAGATGTGGGATTACGTTAATCATTGCACTTAGAGGGAGGATCACTGTATTTTACCTGTGTATTATAAACATCCTCACGTAAATAATCGAGGCGATGAATAATATATGCACCAGTCAATTGACACCGCGGCCCCCACCCCCGGGACAGGGCGGGAAAGCAACGCCGTCAGGCCGGGGATTTAACACATTAATCTACGGAAGGACAGGGAATTTAACACGGACCTTCTATAGCGGGAATATTCAGCGGGGCATTAACGGAAATTAACGCTGAGCCAGAAGTTCCAAAGTTCGATTATCGTGCGAAAATATATTGGTTTAAGGATCACCGAGGTCGGAGGATTTTGGGAGGGATCACTTCATTTTTGGGCGAGTGAAAAGGATCTCTCGAAACCTGAAGCCTTGAAAGAGAGATTCCAGCAACGAGTTCTATATCATTTTCTAGTTTTATTTCACTCATTATGTTGAAAATTTCGGCGCGCTGCGCGCGCATAAGGAATGACATCTAATCTAGTTTTAGAGAAGTTGCCCAAAGAAAACAATACGCTTGTGGCGCTTAAATGGAATGCGCACGAATGTCGTTACAAGCATGTGTATCTTGACAAGGACAAATGAAAACCCCAAAAGCCCTCCAGTGATACGCCTGGTTGGCAGTCAATGTTCCAAAGAAGTGAGTTCGACGTTACAAGCTGCATAGAAATTCGTTTTTGGGCTGCGCTTCACGCACATGAATCATAATAATTTGTAGCGCGTGAAGAATAAAACCAACAGCTTTTTTACTACACGCAGAAAATAAAACGTTTATCTTTTCTCTGGAGGCTTGATGAAATGCGTTTATCAAAACAAAGGCGCGTTTCGCCATGTTGCAAAAGTGTCCCCGGGTGCCTGGAGCTTTAACAACGACCATGTCCCTGGTGACCGGGAAAATAGTAGCATTTAACACTTAGTGAATGTTAAATTGGGGGGCCGTGATGTCAATTGACTGGTGCATGACAGAAGTAAGAAAAACGTAGTTCTGCTATTAAGAAGAAAGAGAGACATTACATCACTTGGACAATAGTCTATCTAACAGGTTTTTCAGAAATAAATTGCATGGGGGAGGGTCCCAATTTTTTTACCTATGACTGGGGGAGGGTCACATTTTTTTGTTATGTTCAAGGGGAGGGTCCTAATTTTTATGAGCCTTGTTTGAAAAAAATGGGAGCCCTCCCCCCCGGTAAATAATGACACGTCCCTTATGAAAAAAATATTTACTGAGAAAAAAGTCATATATGGTAGATTCTGAAAGGTGCAAAACATTGGTCATTTTTTCAAAATTTTCAAGGCAGCACTAGATAAATCCATCACATGACGAGTGAATTCCACGGTAAATTTCACGCGAAAAAGATATCACACGAGTCGCGAAGTGAAGTTCACTCGTTTCCTTCAGATTTAAGTCGTGAAATTTAACAAGGAATTCACGAGTCGAGTTATGTATTTTTCTTGAATCTCATAGCAAGGATTTGATATTATTCTAGTGTAATGATTCGACTTTGAGCTTTCTTTGCGCGCGGGTAACCTGTTGTTTTATCGAATTCAGCTTTCAACCATTGAATTCCACGTTAAATTTCACTCGTCTTTAGCCAATCAACGCGCGCGTAAGAATTGAGCAATGGGATTCATATTGAATCTTTTATAGATGTAGATACCTAAAAAAGAGCCGACATCCTTTTCCTAAAAAGTCACCATGTTTGAGAATGAAAGCTCTAAAATCGTTGTATCGCGATCCACGCGTTTTCAAAGCATCGATTTCCTATTTTGGCTTTGCTGTTCCGCCAGTGACTGGTATTCAGAAATGGGGGAAGGGGGGGGGGAGGTCTGGGGGCTGGATAGCGAGAATTATAGGGACCATAAATTGAAAATTTCCTCTCAGCAAATACACTTTATGTGTGGAAAATCTCCCGAGAAAGGGGAGCTGCAGCCCCCTTAGCCCCTCCCCTAAATCCGCCCTTGAGTCAAATGGCTGATTGCATTTTTAAACCGCAACGCGAGCGGTGCTACAGTCTATAAAATTGCCTCATTGAATCTCATTAAATAACAAAAGAATATAATTAAAAAACAAAAAGCGGCCCAAAAAGTGGCAGTGGGACACTTTTTGGGCCATGGGACATCTAAAGCCAGTTTCTTGATATCCTAAGGGTTCCAAAAAAGTATGTCTCGTTACTAGTTCCGGGGGGTGTACGTGAACCCCCTCTGGCGACTAGACTATATGAGCCAAATCAGATTCTTGTGTAGGGAAATGCTAATATATAGCATAGACTGTGTAGCGCTAATGGTATGTAGATAAAATATAAAATTTGGATTGTAAAGCGCTTAAAAAATATTTAACAGACGTTTCGTGGCTCCTGCCACTTCATCAGTGTAACGGATAAAATTTAGTAAAAGACAAACGATTCTTTTGTCTACTAAATTTCCTTGCATTTATAATGAAGGGAATTTAGCTAGTAAATGTCTCTCGGAGAACAAAAGAAACCGAGGTGGTCATGGTATTATATCATTTAAACAATATTTCGTGTGGGGATGTGAAATTGTCGTCGTTATTGTCTAAAGAAAAGTTTGTCTTACCTTTCCAAGTTTGTATTCCAAGGTTGTCTCCTTCATTGTGCCATATGCCAGAAGACCGTGCAAGGAGTCCGCAGCCTCATTGATCAGCAGCCATTTTACATCGGGACCGGTTTTATTTGTCATTCCTACACATATCTTGGTGAAGGGTGTGCTCCAGTATGTTGGAAGGAGAGTTTCTTTATGAACTGTAAATCCACTCGAGCCATCAGCGGGATTGTAAGTGTTAGTGCCCTGCCAATATTGGCTGTTATACCTGAAGGTTGTCTAAAAGTCAAAGTTCACCGATGGTTGGCAGGAAAGGTTCACACAAAGCAGACAAATATGGTGCTTGTTTCGGGGGTGGAAGCTAAGAATAATGAATTATGAATGACGGGTCTTACGAACAAATAAATAATGAATAATTGCGTCGAAAAGTCGAGGAATAATGAATAAGAAGTTCCTACATTAAATAAATAATGAATATGGTTGTGTGAATAATGAATAACGCATAAATAGTGAAAAGGAATAATGAATAATTGAAGAAAAATGTCAAATAATAAGGAATAATCAAGGTCCACTTATTCAGCTTTATTCATGCTTGTTTTAAGGGACTGTTCGTTAATTACGTCGTAGGGGGGCTGGTGGTTTTATAGGGGGGTAAATTTTGCAGAACGTTGAAAAATTTGGGGGTAAATTTTTAGAACTCGCGAAACTTTTGGGGGGTTCACTTCAGTGTCATGCAAATTTTCAACAGACTAGGACTGAGATTAAGTGCAATTGCGTGAAACGCAGAGCACTGTATAAATCCGGAGTGTCCTAAGCCAACTAAAGCTTTCCTACTAAAGGTTTCTGTCAAACTTCTCCTCTCTTTTCTTGCCAGTTAGAGCTTGTTCTACCGGTACATCCTCTTCAACATCGTACTTAGTTTAGACGCCATTTTGATGCTTACATTGTAGCTTAGTCAATTAGCGCGCAGGGGGAGGGGGTAAAATTTCAAATAGCCGTTTTTCGAAGGGGGTAGAAATTGAAACTACTTTTTTTGTACGGGGGTAAGTTTTCACAAAACCTATTAGCAAAAAACCACCAGCCCCCCCTGCGACGTAATTAACGAACAGTCCCTAAGGAGCCTCATCCAGCCGCCATTTTCTCAGCCTATAAAATACCGAGCCATTAGTGCAATAGTTTTGATTGAATTCAGTAAATCAAGTATATAATAACTTGAGAAATGAATTATGAAGTTATTGATGAGATGCTAATTGCTGTCTTTCAGCCTAATGTAGAAGTAGCGCATCCCGGATTTTACTAAGGGACGTGTCATTATTTAGCGGGGGGGGGGGGGGGGGGGGGAGGGCTCCTATTTTTGTGGGAGGGTCCTAATTTTTTTCGCTTGTCTAAAGGGAGGGTCCAATTTTTTTTCACTCCTGTTTAGGGGAGGGTCATAATTTTTTTAGCAACATTTCAACGAAAGAGGGTACTACAGATGCCGATAGTAGTTATTTCAGCAACTTCTCTATAAAAATTTCGGCGCGCATCGCGCGCATAAACAGTTACGTCTAATATACTATTTGCGCAACAAAGACACCATCCTCACGCCGTTTACAAGAACAAGTGTATCTTGACGAGGAAAAGCAACTCCACCAAAAATGCCCTGCAATGATAGGCATAGCGGCCAAATCACTATATGTTTGACTAAGAAGACCCTATAGGTGTGAGTTGATGTTACAAGCACAGAAATTCATCCATTGGGCCACGCTTTGCGCTACATGAATATTAATAACTTCGTCATTTGCGGCGCGCAGTTGTGCGCATGAATAATATAACCTTGTTGGCTCAGGAGCCCATAAGTAGCTAGAAGCTTTCATCTAACCTATAGTTAACCTATAGTTATCAAAATTCGGGCGCGCGCTTCGCGCGCAACAAAAGATATACAACCCCCCTTTTCTGTAAAATGTCTTCAAATAGGGGACGGGAGAGGTGATGGGATTGTTAATCATTGTACTTATAGAGGGAGGATCGCTGCATTTTTACTATGTATTACCCAAAAACCTCACGTAAATAATCGAGGCGATAGAAAATATAGCTTTGACAGAAGTAAGAAAAAAGTATTTTTGCTATTAAAAAATGAGGGAGACATTGCTTCACTCGGACAGGTTTTTTAGAACATATATATGACATGGGGGAGGGTCCCAATTTTTTTACCTACGACTGGGGGAGGGTCACGTTTATTTATTATGTTCAAGGGGAGGGTCTTAATTTTTTTTAGCCTTTTTTGAAAAAAATGGGAGCCCTACCCCCCGGTAAATAATGACACGTCCCTAAGGGGGCAGGCCTTCAACTGATAATTTCTCAAAAAATAGGGCTAAATATAGGGCATTTTTCCAAAATATATAGGGCCAATATAGGGCATCTAGAGAAAATATAGGGAAAATATAGGGATGTAGGACATTGGTAAAACTTTATATTCTCTACACAATCTATGCATAATACTTTGCTTCAAGACTTTCAGCACATCGATGTTAATAACGATGCAGGGCATCAACTTTTTTCAAGAGGTGCCTAACTAAAAAATAGTTGTTGCCAATAGTGAAGTTTGGTCGCCATAGTAGAAATCTGGTCGCCAATCGTTTTATCTTCTCCTTGTTAAGAAAGAGTTTTTTCGTTAACTCTAAAAGTCCTTGAGCTATAGCTTTCCTTCGCCTCAGAATACAGTGATTTGGCTGCATGTAGCTCTTGGTCTTTTTCAAGAGGTGCCTAACTAAAAAATAGTTGTTGCCAAATAGTGAAGTTTGGTCGCCATAGTAGAAATCTGGTCGCCAATCGTTTTATCTTCTCCTTGTAAGAAAGAGTTTTTTCGTTAACTCTAAAAGTCCTTGAGCTATTAGCTTTCCTTCGCCTCAGAATACAGTGATTTGGCTGCATGTAGCTCTTGGTCTTTCGTATTTCATACTTTAGTAGTTGCAGGGCCGTGGCAAGCCTCCAAAAACTGAAAGGGGGGGGGGGGGGGGGGAGGCGACATATAAAAAACACAAGATAGTTTTTAAGGAACGAAAATTTAGAGCCCAGCATGTGAACTTTGATATGCAGGGTGCAAATCGCATTGCCAAAATTCCACTTTCAATCTTTTCCAAGAAAGGGTTCAAGTAGTCCAGTCCCTGAACTCTCCTTCGCGGCTCCGTTGTGTCCTGTGGTCGTCGAAAGGAGAGTCCAGAAACCTTTGTATGTGCATGCATTAGTTCTGACCAAGAACTTGGGTTTTTTCGTTAGTACGCATTTTCCAAGATACCGCTGTCGAAGATTGTTTGTTGAATTTTCGCGGTTACGGTCACAAGGGCGTTCATCTTGATGGACAAAACTCATGTAGTCATCAATCAATTTCCGACAACGGTAAGGGCAATTCACCGGCCTCCGGCTTTCGTCGGATATCGCATGAGATCGTAGAAGATCTTAAGCGCGAATTTACCGTGAAAATTCACACCTCGTCATCTAAGATAATCGTGGGAAATCGCACGATTTCTTGTCCTTTTTATCGCAGAATATTCTAGGTTGATTCTAGAACGTCGTACGATATTCAAAGCTCATCCCGCAGTGGTCATGCGCACTAACGAAAAAACCCAAGTTCTTGGTCAGAACTAGCGCATGCGCATCCAAAGGTTTCTGGACTCTCCTTTCGGCGACCACAGGAAACAACGGAGCCGCGAAGGAGAGTTCAGGGACTGGACTAGGGTTCAAGATTCACGTTTTTGTGCAAAATATCCAAAATATAGGAAATATAGGGCATTTCAAGACAATAATAGGTAAATATAGGAGAATCTAAAAATGTAGGAAAAATAGGCCGGTTGAAGGCCTGAGGGGGTTCCGTTTCTTTTTCACTTCAGACTGATACGGGCAATATATTATGGAGTGCTCATCCGTGAGTGGTCTGGGTGTCACAATAAAATCCTTTTTGTTCTGATGCTCAAGCGGGGCTGGTTCCGTGGAACCCTTGGAACCCCCCCCCCCCCCCCCCCCCCCTATGGATCTGCCCCTGTGTAGTAAGCTAGTATTTTCCCGGGCAATGCTTATGAATGCTCAGAATGCTGCCTCAAGAGAAATACTGGAATCGCCACGGAATCGCAGGAATTATTTCCTTCTAAAAAAAGAGAGAAAAAATCAGGTGACTGTAGCGGGGATTCGAACCCACGACCCTTAGCTTTCCCAGCCAGTTCCGTAGTATTTCTCTCGACGCAGCATTGCCCGGAAAAATACTTACATAGGCTGTCAAGCCGTCAGTAGCATCTCATCAATAAACTGCATTATTCATTTTTATACTCATATTTACCACGGAGGTCATTTCGAGATTTCAAGTAGATCGCCTTCTAATATCGAATGAAAACAATACCAAAGGAGTGGCTAATTTGCTGAAGCACGGTTGGCTCAGAGCGTTGCGGCGCTGGGTCTCTCGCCGTTGTAGTCCGGGACCGATTCCCGGCTCGGACAGATAACATTTCTTTCTGTTCGACTCGTCAACGAGCTGACTGGTTCATATTGTGGGCTGAACTTAGTTCTACTGTGTCTCCTTAGTCTTTCGGATGAGACAATAAACCGAGGAGGGGGCCTCCTCGCACAAGCCTGGTGGTTTTTTGAGGCCCTCTCGCCTCTATTTTTTGTGTGCTGCTTTTTTGCATTTGTTAATTAATGGCAAATAAAATTGAATTGAATGTCGGTCTGCCTTCCCTTCTCCCCTCTTCTAGGTAGACGCTGAAGAACCCACTTCACTCCTTAAGAGTAGGGGATTGTCTCCCGGTGCAATGATCTGGCTCTCGGAGGCATATACAGATTCATCATTCGCTGACCCTTACTTAGTACATATAATAGGACTCATGCTGTCCGATTAAGAAAAAAAAATTGGATGAGAAAATTCAGAGGCCGAAGGCCGAGTTCAATTTGGGGTTCCGAAAAAATTTCGAATTCATGTTTTTCGTAATCGGACAGGATAGAGTCCTATTATTTATTGCCCCCGCAGGGTTTTGGCCCAGAGGCCAAAACCCGAGGAGGCATTATAGAACCCCCCGCGTAAGAGAAAACATAAGGGTATATGGTACATATGCCAGAAAAAATCTCGATCCGTCGGAGCAGGGACCGCAAAAGGTCTTGGGTAACGTTTATGATTGGATGACGGGATCATGTGATTAGCAAAGGAACGCAAATGATTGGCGCAAAGTAGCTATGGTCATTGCCAAAAAGCCCGCAAAAGGTCTTGGTAACGTTTATGATTGGATGACGGGATCATGTGATTCGCAAAGGAACGCAAATGATTGGCAGAGCCTAACAAAGAGCTGTTGTTCGTAAGCGTGGGTTTGAGACCTCTACTGTTGTCACGTCACTGGCGGATAATAAAAATTCTAAACATTCACAACAAACTGGTCGTGACATTTAACAAATCACCAAAAACTCTAAGGAGACGCTCAGCCGAAGTCAGTCAGTGCAATCCATAGTTCAGAATTAGCAAATGTTGAGCTGCTGTGGCTGTGTAGTCTAGAGAAAAACTTGAATGTTCACAAAGCTAAGAGCTCTAAACCTCATAATAGTATTAAAGCATTCAAATAGTTGCTATTGTGCTTAACAATAGGTCCGCTACGAAAGAATGTGATAATTTAACGACAAGATTTCCTTTTTTTAAGTTCACCGCACTCAGAAAGAGGACTTTAGAATTATTATTTTTGCATCAGTACAAGGGAGAAGTAGGCGTTTTTGTCTTCTTCCGATGTGTGCGCTGTCCTGTGTAATGGTTGCCTCTAAAGTATACTAAGTAGGTTAAAATAGTCTACCTTTGTTGACCGGAAATCTGGCAAGGGCGGAACGCGTTTTTTAGTGCTGTTAAATTAAGTTCTATTATAAGCTCTTTAGCAGCTTCAGGTGATAGCTGGTATAAAAACGCAGATATAGGTTATTAGGGAGCAGCGATTGAAAAAGAGCAAAAGCAGAGAAATGGTGAAGCAGAGACAGCCAACGAGACACGAGAGTCTAAAGTCTTGTGTTCTGTTCTCCGTTGTAAGTATTTCCGGAAAGATCAAATGGCTTTAAGCTTTCAAGTATTCATATTCATAGAGTTTTCAAACAAGATTTTTGTGCGCAAGTGTTTCTGAGTAAGACTGTGTATTAATAGTCGTTTTGGAATTGTGACACAATAGTTTTCAGAAGAATTTTCGGTATTTCGCTAAAGTTTCGCAAGAGTTTTGACGGCTTTTCGTACTTTGGTTAGAATTGTTTATAGAGTTTCGGCTTATAGAATTTCACATGTATCTTTAACGGTTTTGTAATACAACTGACAAACTCCAACAAGCTGATAACGGTGGGTTCGCGTGTTGTCTGAAACAACTGTAAAAATGTTAATTGAAATACATCTGCAGTTTAAAAAGCACGGGGGCAGCTCTAGTGAGAACTATTACTAGTTAATTATATAGCATCCATGTTCAAACCCAAACTGTCCAATTTTAGGCTGCGAACTGTCCAATAGCGCTGCGCGGACGTTACGTCACTAAAATGCTACCCCGCGGTGAGGTCGGACATTCGCACCGGAAGTAGTATACTAGTTACAGTATTTTGTATGGAGAGTCAACGCAATTTCTCTCAAAGAAATCTCGTAATTTTCACTGAAGACGAAAACGTTTTTGACTCCAAAGTGACTTCTAGTCAAGGAGATTATACAATCACTTCGAGAAAGTGTATTTTAAAGTTTCAAACGAAGAGAAAAGCCGGCCATTATTTTATATAACACTATAAAGCTAGTTAGAATAACTCGGGTATTTCATCAAAGTGTCAAATGGAAAATTTAACTTTCAACCACCAGATTCCAGTGGAATAAAGTGCTTTGTCTTGGACATAGGATTCATTATTGTATCTTGTAATGTATGCTTTTGTAAAAAAAATGCTTTGCGATTTGCTCTTTTACGCTTTAGTTTTAGTATAATAGCAGGGTCTGGATGGGGTTAACCGACTAGCGACAAACGGCCTAAAAAATAACCGACTACCGACAAAACGGAGAAAAGTTACTGACTACCGACAAAAAAATATTTACTGACTACCGACAATTTATGATTGCCCGTATTATAAACTCTTCATTTCTATCGTCAACATACATAATTAATCCTAACTTATATTTTTTTGAACTCGACTTTTACGACGCGCGTGCTTCTATAGAAAGCCCTGGCCAAATGAAACGCAAGTTCACGCAAGTCGATGCAAGTTGTGACTTGCACTGACTTGTGTTCACTTGCGCTGAAGTGGCCAAACGAGTGGCTTGCTCCTTTTAGCGCGCTAATTACGACACGATGATCACGGTCACTTTCGAACACTAGAAAAATAAAGAAATATCACCCAAGTTTCTTGTAAATAACAGCTAGAAATATAAGTGCAAACATTTTCATGGCTTGTTTTGGTAATAATATTTCATTAATGTGGAAAAACGAAGAAAATTGGAAACTTGCATCAACTTGCGTACACTTACGATGTGGTGGCCAAACGAGACGCAAGTTGTCGCAAGTTGCGTGAAAGTTTGAACATGCTCAAAGTGGACGCAAGTGAACACAAGTCCGCGCAAGTCATCGCACGTTTGTGGCCAAACGAGCGCAAGTCGACGCAAGTAGCAAAACTTGCATCGACTTGCGTTTCGTTTGGCCAGGGCTTAAAGTGCCACTATTATCAAGTTTGAAAATTATTTACTTTATGCCTTATTTGAAAGAGCTGAGGCTCAGAAGAAATATGCTTCTTTCCGTTTTCAAAATCTTTTTTGGTTCCTAAGATATTAGAGTTTGAAATTTGGCCGCCATTGCTCCAAAGTGTGACTTGATGACGTCACACTCTCAACAAACAAAGTGGTGAATTATTTGATGGTCTATATTTTTGTTGGATTTGCATCAAATCCTATCAAATTTGCCATGGTTATTGAACTCACTCTTCCTGATAATTTTGTTTACCTTAATTGATTGCCATGGCAACAGCCTTTGTTCCAGACCACCCCTATCCAAATTCTAGATGAGGCTATATCTTTTGAAGAAATCAATTGTAACCTACATTGCCATGCCCACTTATCTTATTTAGTAGTAGCTCGCTTTTAGTAACAAGCAAATTGGTTAATTCTGAAATCTGGGCGGGAAAAGTCAGGAAATCCTAAAATCGTCTGGGGAGCCTGGGAACCAGGGGTTGCCATGGCAACCCTGATTGATGAGTCACATCACTCTGTTCAAGTCAAGTATTCATTCTGCCAAGTTTGAGCACTCTAACTTCAAGAGGTATAGAGATTACCACTTTTTAGTATTTAGGCATTGATCAAGTTGAGAGTGTGACGTCATCACCCATGCTAATTTGCATGTCGTTCTTACCTTAATAACTTCTGAACGAAAAGAGCTATCGAAAAACGGAAAACGGCATTGTTCTAGTTTTGCAAAGCTGCCTAACATATGGAGAATTGGCAAAGATTGGAGACTCTAATTTTTGATAATAGTGGCACTTTAAGGCGTTTACAAGCAAATGATCATGTTTCATGCTCAGCTAGCGGGAAACGTCATGAACAGGCTCGAACAAATCCCCACACAAAACATAAACATGAGCTGTGTAATAGTTAACAACTAGTGGTGGATATATACCGAGACGCGTATATACCAAATCAATCAAAAGAAAATGATCATTTCCTCTTGAATCAATAGAATAAAATACGGCGATTAATAGACTCAAAACGCAGTATCACGCGCGAAACGAACCGCCACTTTGAGTTTTCTCAAACAGTATTAACAATTATTCGCACTCAGGCTCAGTGATTATCGTAGAATATTTACCTCGCCGTATAATTTTGCCATTAAAAATATCAGAGGAAAACGTCAGACGGCAAAATTAATTTGTTTATATTTTCGCAACTTTGTGACAGCTAAAAGCGCGAGCTTCAAACTTCATTTTTCTCGAGCGATCGACATAGCTTTATTCTAAAGCCCTGGCCAAACGACACGCAAGTCGATGCACTCGACTGGCGCTCGTTTGGCCACCAACTTGCGATGACTTGCATCTCGTTTGGCCACCACGTCGCAAGTGTACGCGAGTTGATGCAAGTTTCCAATTTTTTTCGTTTTCCAAATTAACGAAATACCAAAACAAGTCATAAAAATGTTGCACTTATATTTCTAGCTGTTATGTACAAGAAACTGGGTGAGATTTCTTTACTTTTCTTGTCCTTTTTACCAAGAAAGTACTAGCTTGAGCGTGCGCTAGTGTTCGAAAGTGGCGTGATCATGTCCGCATTAGCGCGCTAACAGCAAAACACTCAACTTGCATCAAAACTTGCATCTCGTTTGGCCACCTCAGCGCAAGTGAACACAAGTCAGTGCAAGTCACAACTCTTTCGCGTTTTTCGGAATAGCATTTTTTTATTTCAAACGTTTCTCCTTCACGTTAATTCTGCAAGAAGATCGCTGCCAGTAAATATAACTAGCAAATATTGCTGAATAAATATAAATTATTGGCCAATCAGCGCGCTCAAATCTCTTTAATGGAAAAATTATACTAATTAACAATTAGACCTCAAGGCCGAATGTGCTATGATGAATAGACCATGAGGCCGAAGGCCGAATGGTCTTATTGATATCATAGCACATGAGGACGAGAGGTCTAATTGTTTTAGTATAAACCAACTAGTTGGTCAGTTTTGGCAATGAGTTCCATTATTTTATGTTGAAAAAATCAAGTTTTCTTGCAAAGAAGGTGGTGGTTTTGCCAGGCACGGTCTATCACTAATGGACCATTAGTAGCTCAGCCAATCAGAATGCAGGATTTGTAATAGACCATTAGTTGGTTTATACTAATGCTGGATAGCTACTATTTCAGGAACCAATCAGAGCGCGCGAAAGTGACTATTTACTGATTTGCAGCGCTTACTGCTCAGAAAAATGCAAAATATATTAAAAGAGACTCTAATCGTAGAACCTGAGAGTAACTAACAAGGTTTTTATCAATCTATATTTTAATTTTCAATTTTACTACTTTTAATTATTAACTTAGATTTACCGACTACTGAAAATTTTAGCTGACTACCGACAAATTACTGAAATTTTAACTGACTACCGACAAATCACTGAAATTTTAACTGACTACCGACATGCGGACCCCCCCATCCAGACCCTGTAATAGCTGCCGCATTTTGAATTGAATTTTCGATAATAAAGTTTACATCAAAATTCATACAAAAATCACAATAGAACAAGAAGTCATGCAGTTTCTGCGCTTTGCAGCATCGCCTGCGTGGCAAGAGCTTACCAATACAACAGGGTCAGCCGCTTTTAGCAATCCCCAGTCTCCGCGAGCGTCTCATGTTTCGTATGACTAAAAGCTATAAAACATTGTTTTTCTTCCTCTGGTCTGCTTTTTGGCAGCCGGTTGAAGCTTCTCTTGATACCCAGGAACACGGCAATGCCATTCTCAGCAGATGTCGTAGATACCATTTGGAGCGCGAAATACAACGAATACAGCGATGAATTATAGTTTTCGCTACACTATTACTCTTCAATCTTGCTGTACTTGTCCGACCCCAGTGGGCGGTCTAAGGTACCGGAAATCTATTTTTAGCACGTCCGCGCAGCGCTATTAGAGCGCGCGCGATCCAATTTAAAATAATTGGACGATTCAAGAAAAATCGATCTGCCGGCACAGATTTTGGGATTTCGAGCTGGCTATACAACTAATTCGCTAATTCACTGATTCATTCCCTCATTCATATTTATTTATCTAGTCGTCTATTTGTCTATTCATCTATTTATTTATCAATTTTTTATTTATTTATCTATCTATGTTTACCAATTTATCTAGTAATGTAATTATTTATATTTCTAAAACAAGCAAACAATATTTCCGTTTGTGGATAAATACCTTTGCGCCGTCGATCCTCATGATCAGCGTCCAACCACCAGTACCACATCCGGGAATGTCTCTCATGTGACAATAAACGTCGGTGCTCGTGTTTTGTGTTTGGTCTACATGGGTATACGCTTCGCTTGCTCTAGTAATACAAATAAATATAACAGAAAATAACACGTTTTTTTAAAGTATGCTTCCTAATCTCTAAGGGAAGCAGTCAAAACATTTTCACTAGAAGCCTTTCCAGCCTCGTTTTGGTGTATTTAGACTACTTCAGATGCTTGTATCTCCTCCAAGATTCACTGGTTTCAATTCAACTCAACACATGTTTCAGAAGTCATCAAGCGCTATTGCTTTTGATAATTTTCCTTTCAAGATCTCTAATAAAATGTAAATTTTTTTATGCCTTATGCAAATGAGAAGCGGCCATTATGATGACGTGGACGATAAATGGAGCACCCCCTAGCCAAGAAAAATCTTGTAACTGTAGGAAAAAGACCAGTGCCCACTAAATGGCAAGTGCCTAACTAAGGGTGATATACCAAGCCACAGTAGAAAACCAGGGGGCGTGGCTACGTGTATATAGGGCTACCAGGTACAACAAACACACCGCGTCCTTTAGAAATTCTAGCAAGAGACATGCGATTGAGCCCAGTAAGCACATCTGGGCATTAAAGGACAGCAAAAAGCAGTACAAAATTAGCTGAAAGGTAGTAGCCCGGGCCACGCCCAAATACCAAATAGGTCCAAGAGACGTAACCTGTGCATAACTGAGAAATACTTCCAAATTCTATGCCATGCACACGGAGGAATGCACACTAAACAGCGGAACTTGCAAGTGCATGCCGGCACGCCCGTAACTTTCTTTTAAAGCAATATATATAACTAGTAATCATAGATTAGAAACGCGTTCGAAGAAGGACTTTTTCCGTTATTTCTTATCCGTTTTTATTTGTGTTGCATGCCAAGATGTGAGCGTGACGTGCCGTGACTGGTTTTTAGTGGACGTCAATCAAACTCTGTTTCTTTGCATTCTTTTAACCCTATTCAGACTATTCAATCCTGATTACTCTAAAACCACTGCAGCTATGATGGTGAAACTTCGTGACTTTTCCTAAAATTTATCTGGGGACATTTTGGTGTCCATGACATGTCAGTGTCAACGACCCAGTTTCCATGGCAATCACTTTTTGACATGCATGTTTTGCAAAACTCGAAAAAACGTGAATTTTTCATATTTCAAGCTTAATGTTGGACACATTGCCCAATTTATGACTATCGGAGCTTGTACTCCTTAGTA
Source organism: Scolanthus callimorphus (assembly GCA_033964015.1). Taxonomy (NCBI): domain Eukaryota; kingdom Metazoa; phylum Cnidaria; class Anthozoa; order Actiniaria; family Edwardsiidae; genus Scolanthus; species Scolanthus callimorphus. Next base: position 37,742 of record JAWWUD010000171.1, read on the forward strand.
ATTTATGTACAGGCTAATTAATTTTTGACACAAAATCTTTGGGGGTAGGGGTAGGGGGATTTTGTTCATTTTAACATATGGTCTAAAACTAGCTCTGGGATTCACAAATTTCCTTTTAATTCAACTTTTTCAATGTCAAACACTTCTTTGATGAGTATTTTGTACATTTTGACCATTTTTTCTCATTGAGTATTTATCTGAAGAGTCAAATGGAAATTAAATGAAATCCAAGATGGCGGATCCAAGATGGCGGACAATATTTTCAAAAGTCGTCATTATGGCGCAAGTTTAATAAAATTTATGTGGTAATGTCACACATTATTACATTTACATTATCTTGATGTTAATTAGTTGGCTTTTAGAGTATTATCTACCAAGTTTTTCGAAGTTAATTAAAATGACTAAAAAAATGATAAAACATTGAGAATGACGTCATTGTGACGTCACATTTTGTTCCCACGTGACAAAAATAGGCTCATGGTCATTGTGTGAAAGTTTGATGATCATAGCCCCAGTAGTTCCAGAGATATAGAGGGGGCCGAATTAGCCCCCCCCCCCCCCCCCCCCCAGTCACAGATGGTCAAAAAAAGCCCAGTCTGGATAGGGTTAAAAAGCAAATGTTCTTGTCAACAAGCCAGACCTCTAAATCATTTGACTTCGCTCGTACGTTTCTCTGATCTTTTAAACACACGCGAAAGGCTTGCTACGGAGCTTATTTTTGACAATTGACTCATTTTTCATTCAAACAAGACACGAGAAGGAAAACTTGTCTTCCCTTACGCCGCGTGGAACGCTTGAGAATTTTCTTAGAGAAGCCTACAATCTTGGACAAAAGGGTAGAGAAAATGTTAATACCACTTATCTTTTGAGTTTTCGACCTAACTTAAGAGCGAATGCACACAAAATCGAGCAAATTCGGGAAAATGCGGCCAGAGCTCAAAATTGTTTTATCCTCATTTTAAGTTTGTAGCAAGATTTTAGTGAGATTAAGACCGTTATATGTTTTTTTTCGCAGTCCGGGGGGATTTTTTCGATTTTTCGAGATTTACGTTTTCGCCCGTCTGAGGCCAGTTATTTAAGCGAAATTCAAGGGGCCCACAAATTGCCTCGCATAGTTTTTATAACGATATTTGCAGTGGATTTAGCACTTAATTTTCGATCAACAGATAATAAACAATTGATCCAGTGGGTAATTCCGGATTAAGATCATATTTATGTCCTCGATTAACACCATTCTTTCGAAGCCACTTGACAACACAGTATTTTACTGGCTAAAGTAAATGCCGAATTTAGGTACGGGGCCATTCTTCAAATCAGCCCAAATTCTAGAATTAGAACAAGGAGAGGTAGTATTTTAAGAATATATAAACATTTGTTTGGCTATTTCCTTGAGCGCCCTAAAACTGAAGGACGAATTCGGTAGATTTCACGCTAATAGCGGGTTATTTGACCCGCCGACCTGTGCGTATCAAGTTGCCGGGAGTGAAATCAAACTAGAAAACAGCCTCTATTTCCCAGTTAATAGAATTAAGATTTTGAAACTGACGTTTTGGTGGAGTTATTTCAAGGGATCCAGCGGTCTTTGCAGCAAAATAATCGGTTTCGGCGTGGTAAATAGAGAACTCCCTTTGTGAACGCGGTAGACATGAGCCCGGGCCGCATACATTAAGACATTCCCGAAATATGTTGTTTGCATCCAAATTTGAATGAAAAGGCGCATGTATGAACCACTTTCTCTTGATGTTTTGCAAATATGCGTAGCAACGGGATCGTTTTGGCTGGCAAGCCTTGCTGTCCTGTATAGTGGGAAAGAGAGAAATACAGCTACCGGTACTGGTATTGTTATTTCATGTGGTTGCGTGACTAGTCACGTGTCAATGTGATTTGTTTCCCTCGTGTCGCTGTATCCCTAAAACACAACCGGCCAGAAAAAACAATTTCTACTTTAAAAAAACCTCGGTGTAATAAAATGTATTGACAATTGATTTTAATTCTAGCCTTTTATTTTGATATTCATCAAATACATCCTCCGGTTCAGCGTACCTATTATGCATGAACCCCAAGAAAATACCACGATTTTCTTCTTCATACCGTCTTCGATTCCCTCCGGTGTGACTCCGCTATTTTGGGGGCGGGGGTGCTCGCCGTACCTTTTAGGGTGTAAAATTCGAAAAACTTCCTTTTTTCCAGGGTACCTGTAAGTGGCCATGGGCTGGGGCATAGTCCTCGCGCGCCAAGGTCCTCCCCTCGCCTCCCCCAGGGGAAAGAGGAAAAGGTGGGAGGTGAAAGGGGAGGAGCCTTGCGCGCGCGAGGATGGGACTTGGGAAGGGGGGGGGGGGGGGGGGGGTACTCCCTATTTCATGTTTCCCCGGGGGGAGGTGGGGGCGCGCGAGGATAGGGCTGGGGGTACTCCCTATTTCCTCTTTCCCCTGGGGGGAAGTGAGAGGACCCTGGGCGCGCAAAGATGCGATAGGGGGGGGGGGGGGGGCATTCCCTATATTGGACTATATGGCCCGAAAGGGGTAGGGGTTTCAGGCTGGACTGGGTCATAAAGAAGGGTAGGGAAATTGCAATTTTGGACTAAAAAGGGCCTGTATTTCACCGGTTTTTCAACCGCGCAACGCGGGAGCAAAACCGTTTCTTTAAAAAAAAAAAGAAAACACAAAGCCGATTCAAAGTCAAAGAGGTACCTTTTCTCGGCTTTGGTATAATAAAGGGGTACCTTTTCTGCTCTATAGGTATAACGAAGGGTAAGGGGTCGAGAAACTGGATATTCTCTTAAAAAATACGTCTTGTTTTTACCTTTTATCAAAGCGACGCCATTTTTGGTACCTTTTATATTAGGGGTGAGTAAAATCGAAAGTTCCCGCGAGCACTAGGGGAATATAGGGGAATATCAAGAGTGGATTAACAAGAGTTACAATCTTTCCCTACTGTATTTGTCCGCATCACAGTCAGAAAAGTGTCTATTTTTAGATTTGAGTTCCGCGCGCGAAAGTATTCGAATGCTCAGGCTCGAATGCTCGTGCCCAATACACAACAAAATAGCGAATATCCTACCTTATCTTTGCGATTATAACGGTTTTTCCATTCATCTGCGATTTAATTTTAGGCTGGATCTCACAACTGTTCGCGTGGCGAGAAAGTGGGAACCCTGTGGATGACGAATTTTCGCGGGCATCCTAGTTCTAAAAATAGACACTTTTCTGACTGTGATTCGGGCGTACATAGTAAATATGGAAACTCTTGGTAATCCACTCTTGGGATATATATATATATATATTTACCAGCTTTAGGTCGGTCCCTGTATAGGGGCTTCCGCCGAGCCCTCGATCGAATACCTCGATAACAGTTATTTCTTTTGACCTGCAGTGACTGAGACTTCGCGCAATTTAACGTATCAAGTTGAGTAGACTAGACTTCCGAAAAAAGTACAAATGATCGCTTTCTCAATAATAGAGAGCGATCCTCCAACCGCCACATCCCCCCCCCCCCCCCACACCACACCCAGGCAATAAAAATAATCCCAATGAATGAATGAATGAATGAATGAGTTGCCGGTTCCCAGTCCCTCTCGGTTTTATGATCCCCGCGCAAGGTCTCATGGGATCGCCTGGGGGCAAACAAGCGTGGAAGCGAGGAAAGCTTTTGTAGCGCCAAACTTGAAATTCCTTGCCTAGTTGAGCTGTAGTTTCCTACTAAAAATGTGGAATAAATATAACAGAGAAGAAATTGTTGTTTATGGAGACGGAAACTGTTTTTATCGGGCCATATCGTGGTGGAATGACACAAATAACGACCGAAATCACTCAGGGATAAGGAGCCTCTGCAACCAGGTAATGGCGAAATTTCCTGATAAATTCCAAGCGTTTCTTTTTAACTCTCCAACGATCGCATCCCATCTTGCTAAAAGTGTATGCTCGGGTACATGGGCAGAGACAGTTGACATTGTTGCTTGTGCAACTATTCTTCAACGTGCTATTTTTGTATACTCCATGAAAGACTCGAAATGGAATCGTTTTCCACCTGTACTAAGATTGGATGTTTCCTCTCCTCTCCTTACCTCTAAAGCATGTCAGTGTCCAATCACTCTCGTCCTACATGATCACAACGCTGCTATTGCTCATTTTAACCTCCTTAATCCTGTTGGAAGTTGCTGTGCGACTCCAGTCCCCTTTAATAGGGAACAAGTTACTGCTAAGCCGCCAAAGTCTTATGCTTCAGCACTTAAAAGTCACAACGCTACACCAAAGTCATCTACAAAGCTGCCTAGCACTAAAACTAAACTGGCATCTGCAACTTCTACATCTACTTCACAATCTGGGTATGGAAAAACTACTCCAAAGTCATCTACAAAGCTGCCTAACACTAACGCTAAACTGCTATCTGCAAACTCTACATCTACTTCACAATCTGCAAGCAAAGCTACTACAAAGTCATCTACTAACCTGCCTAACACTAACACTATACTGTCATCTGCAAACTCTACATCTGTCTCACAATCTGCTAGCAAAGCTACTTCAAAGTCATCTACTAAACTGCCATCTGCAACCTCTACATATACTTCACAATCTGGGTATAGTAAAGCTACTCCAAATCTGGCTAACAATAAACCATCGACAATCCCTGCATGTACAAGACGTACAGCTACTTCACAATCTTGGCCTAGTAAGCAAGCTGAATTTAAAAGTCTCCACAAAACTATTTCAAAGTCAGCTACAAATCTACCCCATGCTAAACCATCTACAACCCCTGTAGCTACTTCACAATCTGGGTCTAGTACATGTAACCAAAAAAATACATATTTTCCAATGTCATCTACAAGAGTGTCTCAAAGTAAACAATCTGCAACCTGTACAACCACCTCACAATCTGGGAATGGGAAAAACACCAACAATCATGCAAACACTACTAAAAAATCATTTGCAAATCTACCTCCTAATGCTAAACAACAATTTGTAAAACCAGAAACTAAAAAGCAGCCAACTAATACAACATCCCATGGATCTCTCAAAATTGAAGACATGAATGTAAAAGAACTGAAGGATTACATACAAAAAAGAGGTGTCACTGTCTCGGGTTACAGAAGACCAGAACTTCTTATTTTAGCTAAAGCAGTCTATGGCATGAAATTGGATATTGATCCTGATTTTGAACAAGATTCAGTTAGTCAGTGTGTCAACAAAAGGTTGACACTACCAGGTGGCCAGATTGTACCTGATCCATTTGAAATGACAGGGCTTTCAAATGACTTTGCCAACCTACCTCCATTTGGATTAATGGATATATTTAACCATCTAATACTCAGCAAAGCTGATTATGACAAGGAGAAGCTGGCATCATTTAGATCTTTTGATGAGTATACCCTTTTTCAGGATGGTTATGTAAGATCTCTTGGGGTAAAAACTATTGAAGATAAAGACGGCACTATCTTTTCCATAATTGTTGGTGAGGTGATTCCCACTCAGAAGGAACTCACCCAAGAGGGTACAAAACATTACAAACTATGGTTTATTCTTCACCCAAATGGATCAATATACTCAGCATTTTGCAGGTGTAAAGGTGGAGCAGATCAAGGTTGTCGCCATCTTGGTGCTGCACTCTATGAATTAGATGACTTTCTTTCAAGCCGACAAAAATCTGTAACTTCCCAACCAGCTTATTGGAATCCAAAACCAGCCCCCCATCACAAACCTGTTCCCTTCAAAGAATTGAAGATTTCACATTCCCTACCAAAAAAAGGAAAACGCAAAGTGACACCCTGTGATGAATCATGGGTGGACTCCTTTGATCCCAGGCCAAAAAAGCACAGGACTGAGATTACTCATGATGCAAAACTCAAATTTGCAGATAAGCTAGCTGAGATTGACCCTGGTGCACCAATTCTAAAATTCTTACCTAGTAATTCAGACAGTGCAGCGGTTGAAAACGTTCAGAAATGTGATTTTGTCCATTGCACAGTTTTATCGAAAGCACAATCATTTGTAAAGGATCGAGACATTTCTAGCAACAATGTACATGAACATGCAAATGCATTTTGCCAGACACTATCCCTAGGGGATCAGGAGAGAAATATGGTCAATGAAGCAACTATTGGACAAAGGGAAAACAGTAATTGGTATAAGATGAGACATCTAATGGTGACAGGAACTACAGTTAAGTCTATTTACACTAGACAGAATACCCTAGAGAAAACCCCTGGAACTGATATCAGTACAACTGTGAAAAACTTTCTGTCTGAAACAAAACCCTTTAATAATGCACCTGAGCAAATCCAATATGGTGTAAACAAAGAACAGGAAGCTAAAAATAGTTATTTTACACTGAATGCCAAAAACATCAGAAGTTACATCTAGAGGAGACAGGACTTCTAGTAAGCAAGCAGTTTGGGTGGCTTGGTGCAAGTTTGGATACCATCAGACACTGTAGTTGCTGCCCACCAAGAGTAGTGGAATTTAAATGTCCTTTTAAATGGAGGCAAAGTGACCCAAAGTTTGCATTTCTATCAGAAAATGTTGGTGGCTTACAAGGAAGTGATGGGAAATATCTCATTAAAAAAAATCACACATACTATTTCCAAGTTCAAGCTCAAATGGCAGTTTCAGGACATATTAAATGTGACTTTGTAACCTATACAGAAAAGGGTATCTTTGTGGTTGAAATTAAGTTTGATGAAAAGTTTTGGGCTGTGGTTGTAGCAAAGGTTTCTTCATTCTATGTTCAACAGATCATCCCTTCCCTTCTGTTGCAGCTGGTGGAAACAGAGCATAAAATGTAAAAAAAACTCACTAAGCCCTAGAGACAAAGTTGTGCAGAATAGATGGCATGCAGAACAAGGATTTTAATACCAAGTACATCATTTTAATGTACTTTGGAAGATGTATAAATCAATAAAACGAGCATGAACTTACAGTACACCACATTCTGCATTGTATCCTTGATTGTTTATCACAGGAAAATCTTTGATTACAAATCTTGGAAAATATTTGGCAAAGAGAATCTGAAATTGGGAGTACCGGTGCCTTGCTTTTCCCAAATATTTGTCAATTTCAGACTCTGTAGCTGATATTTTAAAGGTTGGGTATGATGGAATGTTTCCAGTGGCTTGCACATGTACAAGCCTCTCTTGCCCTTAGAAAATCAAAGAATGAGTATTGGGCATATAACTGGGATTCTATGGTATCAGTTTCCCTCCCCATCCAGGCCTTGAAATTAACCAAAATGAAAAATCACAATTTAGCAATTTGTTGAATAAATTTAGTCACAAACACAAAGTTTCAGTCCCAAAAATGAAGGTTAACCTCAGAAAATGAGTACAAACTGCTCAATATTTTGCAAGCTGAAAATTGTTAGTGGCAAAATAAAAGATTCAGGTCGCGTTTGCAATCAATATGGTTGCACTTTCAAGCCCCGCCCTCATCTTATCCTACAGCTTTCACAGAATGGGTCTTGTTTCTAAATTAGTAAGTGCTGCACATACAAACACTATCCTATCTAGCATTGGCTTCAGAGTGAGAGGAATCACTCCACTGATTATGCGGAACTGCTTCAGTTTTAGAATGTACCTTTCGACATGGCTGCGGAGTGATGCAATCCGTCTAGTATGTGTAGTACCCTTTGCAGTCAGCCTAGGACCACGGACAAAGGCAGGTGATAATAAATAAACTTTTTTGAATGCTAACAAGTCCCGTATTAAAAACCCTTTATCAGCCATAACGGCATCACCCTCCTCCAACAGGTCGACAAGTCCTGTGCTTCTCACAATTTGTTTGTCAGAAATCATTCCAGCCCACAATGGAGGAACAAATGAGATTACTCCATTTGGTGTAATTCCTACTAGAAGCTTTGCTGTATTCCAATGTTTGTAGCTGCTCCATGTAATTTTTTGACTTGATGGCAGTTTGGGTTTTTGTATGTAAAGCTCAAGGCAATCAATTATTACTCTAAGATTGGGATATTTATTATATCTCTTGGGCAGGCATTTTCTTATGTCATTCTTGTCAGGCCATGGAACAAGGAAAGCCAGTTCCTCAGACAAAAAGGTTATCCATGTATTAAAAATCCTGGAAACTTGCCCTGGCGAAATCCCAAACATGTCAGAGAGGAAATATACATCAAACTTCCTTCTTGTCCTGAGTAGAGTAAGAATTAATTCCTCCCAAATGGAAAGTTCCCTTTTCATGCCTCTTTTTCTCTTACTGGGGATGGTAGTACGAACAGATCCCTTCCAGTATCGCATATCATTTGCTTTCTCCTCCAGAAAATCATAAAGTAAGTCTAGTTTTTCCCTCGTAATTCCAGTATATCTGTAACAGTTGTTGGATTGTGTGATTTTTCCAATAAATAGCCTTCGTCTCATTTCACTTTCAGTTTCATCAGTCTGGCAGTACTTATCTTGGGTTTGTGGAATATCTTCTTCTCGATCTTGATTTCCTTGTACTTCACCATTGACAACTTGATTTTCGTTAATATCGTATGCAGGAACGAGAAGTTCATCGCCAGAACTCAAGCTCTCTGCTACTTGATCGCCATCATCTTTCATCTCCATCTCTGACGTTTCAGTCTTCAGTTTGGATTGTACCGTGTTTGGTCTCGTATTTTGTGTTTTCTTCTTTTGGGTTTACTAGGTTCAATGTTTGATCTATCTTTAGGCGGGAGTCTTTTCCTTCCCTCTTGACTCGGATAGCCTTTCATATATTCCGTTGGTAGGGTGCAAGTCTCACTCCGATAACCCACAACAAAATGATTCGAGCAAACCTTGGTCGTTAGGGTCACTTTGAAATCAGACCGTTTTATTTTCTTCGCCCAGGCATCAATTTCTTCGTCGTTTCTTGGCGAGTAGAATCGCAGAACTCCGACATGTGGTTGTTTTAATTGCCTCTCCGGATAACGCCGATCATTATCACACCCCCAAACTGCACAGTGATCTCCGCCTCCCATTTGTTTTCAGATTTGTGAGCTGCAGATCGTGAAAACAGGCTGATTTTCTCCATAAAACATTGCTTTAAAATGGCCGACTTGGAATAGATTAATAGATTTGTGGGTTTTTGTTTGCCCCCAGGCGATCCCATAAGACCTTGCGCGAGGATAAAAAAATGGAGAGGGACTGGGAACCGGCAACTCATTCATTGATCGAGCAGCCCCTTCTCCCCCCCCCCCCAAAAAAAAAATCTGAATTTCCTTCAAATTCCCGCGCTTTTCCCATTATTATGTGGTTTGAAGGAGCACAAGAATTCTGAGCGTTTCGATGAAAAGATCCATCACGATTTTAATAATTGTGTTCCGTGCATGGATTTGTGTAGACGCCACGCACGTGCCTGTCACGCCAGTAATACACACAAGGGTTATGGTTTATTAGTGCGAGCATAGGCGACAGGCGCGATTCAAGCACAGATGATTTTGCTAACTATGAGCAGCAAGCACTCTTCAGTTTTGACTGCAGGCACATGAGCAGTTATCGACCACATACAGTACATTAATTTGAGGATGCGAACATTTGTAAGGATAAGGCCTGAAGTGTGGTGATTTGAGAAATCAGTACACGAGAATCATGAATTCTGTTCCAAAGGATTGTGAATTCTCACGTCGTCCCTGACATCCTACACAACCGAGCAAGATCTATAGATGTTCGTCTGTTTCCATTAGAGTGCTGATATTTCTCTACAAGGATTTATCCTGAAAAAACTAGCTGAACTAAAGTTCAAGCAGTTATGTTGTTATTTCTTTGGACTGGGAGGACATGCCTACCGCGCACCGCGTTGGAGTTCCCTATTTTAATACCACGCCGAAACCGATTGTTTTGCTGCAAAGACCACACTGGATCCCTTGAAATAACTCCACCAAAACGTAAGTCTCACAATCTTAATTCTATTAACTGGGAAATAGAGGCTGTTTTCTAGTTTGATTTCACTCTCCGCAACTTGATACGCACAGGTCGGCGGGTCAAATAACCCGCTATTAGCGTGAAATCTACCGAATTCGTCCTTCAATTTTGGGGCGCTCAAGGAAAAAGCCAAAGAAATGTTTATATAGTCTTAAAATACTACCTCTCCTTGTTCTAATTCTAGAATTTGGGCTGATTTGAAGAATGGCCCCGTACCTAAATTCGGCATTTACTTTAGCCAGTAAAATACTGTGTTGTCAAGTGGCTTCGAAAGAATGGAGAAATCAAGGACATAAATATGATCTTAATCCGGAATTACCCACTGGATCAATTGTTTATTATCTGTTGATCGAAAATTAAGTGCTAAATCCACTGCAAATATCGTTATAAAAACTACGCGAGGCAATTTGTGGGCCCCTTGAATTTCGCTTAAATAACTGGCCTCAGACGGGCGAAAACGTAAATCTCGAAAAAATCGAAAAAATCCCCCCGGACTGCGAAAAAAACCCTATAACGGTCTTAATCTCACTATAATCTTGCTACAAACTTAAAATGAGGGTAAAACAATTTTGAGCTCTGACCGCCCATTGCCGAATTTTTGTGTGCATTCGCTCTTAAGGCCCCGTTTATCCCCCCTCCTCCTAAATCAATGTTGGTTATGAAGGGCGTCCATCCCTCGACACGTTCCTTGCATCATTGCTCCTGGGGGAGGGGGGAGGTGAAATGAAAGGAGTAAAAGCGAAAAAAGAAGTGATTTCGGTAATTTTCTCTACAGGTTTTGTCCAAGATTGTAGCCTTCGACCTGAATTATCCAGGAGTGTCGGAAGTTCTGCAAATCATTCTGGTGAAAACATAAATTTGAAACGAACTGGAAAGGAAAGGAAACATGCAAAAGGATTTACCAGTTGAATTGTTCGCTGAATCGATTTTCGTAGGCTCATGTCTTTGGTGTTTGCATAGAGACGAATCGCCTTGCAAAGACTTAATGTCCATTATCTTTTTGTACGATCAGCCTCTTTCCCTCAGATAAAATAAACCTCTAGGCATTTTATTCTTGGCGGTGTGCGAAAGAATTTTCATTCAATGCGGCCGATATCACTGGACGAAAAATTGGATTTGCAGAGTATGCGAAAATAATGCAAAAGTAGTGCAAATACCAGATTTGCACGAGTTTGCATACATTTGCTAAATTGCAAACATGAATTTTGCAGCCTTAGCGAATTTAGTGAATACCGCTCAATCACATGATTTGCTTTGCGTATCAAAACTAATGCAAATATTATATTCGAAAGTAATTAAACTCGAGGTGAAACTCGAATTTACTAACCTTTTGCCGCATGTGCAAATCAAAAAATAGATTTGCCAGGTATGCGAATATATCGTAAAGGTGAGGTAAAAACCATATTCACATGAGTTTGCACACATTTGCTTAATTGCAAACATCAACTTTGCAGCCTTAGTGGATTTAGTGAATACCGCTCAATCACATGCTTTGCAATCAGCCGAAACTAAAGCAAACATGATATTCGCACACGTTGCGCCGAACGGTCGAAATTTGGCGAAGATGAAATTTGTGACTTTACAAACACGGGTAAAACAGCATGGAAATATTGTATTCGCGTCCCTTTTGCTTCAGGCAAATATGATTTTTACCAGTTCAAGTAAAGATTCGCAAAAATAGTGCAAACAAGAAATTTGCACACTATTTGCACTGAACTCTCCCGGTGCTGCGAAGATGAAATTTGCGAATTTAAAAACGCGGGAAAAACAACATGAAAATATTGTATTCGCGTCCCTTTCGCTTCAGGCAAATACGTTGCAAGTATGATATTTACAAGTTTAAGTAAAGATTCACAAAAATAGTGCAAACATGAAATTTGCACACTTTTTGCACTGAACTTTTCCCGGTGCTGCGAAGATGAAATTTGCGAATTTAAAAACGCGGGTAAAACAACATGAAAATATAGTATTCGCGTCCTGTTCGCTTCAGGCAAATACGGGGCAAGTATGATATTTACTAGTTCAAGTAAAGATTAAAAAAAATAGTGCAAACATGAAATTTGCACACTTTTTGCACTGAACTCTCCCGATGCTGCGATGATGAAATTTGCGACTTTAAAAACGCGGGTAAAACAGCATGAAAATATTGTATTCGCGCCCCTTTCGCTTCAGGCAAATACGTTGCAAGTATGATATTTACCAGTCCAAGTAAAGATTCACAAAAATAGTGCAAACATGAAATTTGCACACTTTTTGCACTGAACTTTCCCGGTGCAGCGAAGATGAAATTTGCGAATTTAAAAACGCGGGTAAAACAACATGAAAATATAGTATTCGCGTCCTTTTCGCTTCAGGCAAATACGGTGCAAGTATGATATTTACTAGTTCAAGTAAAGATTCAAAAAATAGTGCAAACATGAAATTTGCACACTTTTGCACTGAACTCTCCCGATGCTGCGATGATGAAATTTGCGACTTTAAAAACACGGGTAAAACAGCATGACAATATTGTATTCGCGTCCCTTTTGCTTCAGGCAAATACGGTGCAAGTATGATATTTACTAGTTCAAGTAGACTCACAAAAATAGTGCATACATGAAATTTGCACACTTTTTACAACTCTCCCGATGCTGCAAAGACGAGACAAAAGTGGGTAAAAACAACATGAAAACGTTTTATGAGTCCCTTTCGCTTCAAGGCAAATGCGACGCAAGTACGATATCAGAAACATATAACTTAGTTTCTTATATGTACCGATACTTCTATGTTACGATATTTAACTGTCTTGAAGCAATTATTCACAAAAATAGTGCAAGCACAACACTTGATTATTATTCAAGTAAACTAATATTTTATTTTAGAAGGCATATACATGCATTTACAAAATTCAGTATCTTTTAATCACATAAGTTACCATTTCAAACCCCACTCCAGTTGAAGCACAATTACCGATACATTGTTTGCACAGCACTGTCACTGACAACTTGGTATACTGTATATAGATGGCACCCTATAGTAATAACTTCGTAGAAACGCTGCATCACACTATAGAAGAAACAAAAAGAAAAAAATGTAAAAAAAACAAACAATTAGAACTGAGGGTTTATGTCTGACAATTCAAATGATACCAATGACTGTATTCATGCCAGCTGTTGCTGAAGAGAACACTTTTACAGGAGAAAAGGCCAAATTCCAAAAAGATTTCCTCTGGTTTTGAGATATTGAAAGTATATGCATTTATTATGTTTTTGATAATAAATAAAGTTTTCTATCTTCTATGCAAAGAACTATGCAAGCACTAGGAGAATAAGATAAAAAATAATATGCCTTAATGTTGCCATTCAACTGAAAACACAAAGATCGTGCTGTATTATGTAATGTAAAAATGATCTCTAAACATTGACTGTTCACTAAAATTAGTAAAATTATACATGATACAGCAACCATTTGAATTTCCTGAACGGCTTAAAGATCGCAGTGTGCTCACTTTGCTGTGTCAAGAAAGACACAAACATCGTACTGTAATCATGTAAAATGATCTCTAAACATTATGACTGTTCATTAAAATTAGTAAAATTATACATGACACAGCAACCACTTGAATTTCCTGTACGGCTCAAAGATCGCAGTGTGCTCACTTTGCCGTGTCAAGAAAGACACAAAGATCGTACTGTAATCATGTAAAAATGATCTCTAAACATTATGACTGTTCATTAAAATTAGTAAAATTATACATGACACAGCAACCACGCGAATTTCCTGAACGGCTCAAAGATCGCAGTGTGCTCACTTTGCCGTGTCAAGAAAGACACAAAGATCGTACTGTAATCATGTAAAAATGATCTCTAAACATTATGACTGTTCATTAAAATTAGTAAAATTATACACGACACAGCAACCACTCGCATTTCCTGAACGGCTCAAAGAAAGACACAAAGATTGTGCTGTAGTCATGTTAAAAAAATGGCCTTTGAGGATTATGCCTAATTCCGTAAAATACATGACAAAATCTGACTTTATTAGGCCTACCTCGTATAAAAATACCCTCAATAATTTTATTGAAATAAAAGCATCATAAAATATTGAACAAAATATGTGAAGTACACAAAGGCTAGAAAGACCGTTGACACACGTGATTTCGTTTGTAACGGATGCGCGCCAAAACAGAAGCTTGCAATGGTTCAACACAGCTTCTCACTACACATATATGCTCATTGCTGCACGTTTGGAGTTATTTGTGTCACTAAGAACCAGATGTACATTACTAGACATACAAAATTCGATTTTGAGGATGAGAAAGCATTGAAATCTTTCAAAGTTTAAAACGTCAATTGAAAAGTGTTAAGCTGACATGCCTCTAGCCTAAAGACCGAACGAAACAAAAGCTTACATCGTATATAACCGTCAAATTACTCACCATTTCGGTACAATAACTTGACAACTTGTTTCTTCCGTGCATGGCCTCGGTAAATCTTGGTAAATTAGCCGCTTTGATGCAGTAATTGAGGAGAAATCTGTGCGAGTATGCGAACAGCGACTCAGCCATTCATCGATCGATCGGCAACTGCTTAAGTCACGTGATGTTTTTCCTAGTGGCAGGCGTTCGTGAATAACCACAGGGTGCCAGTGAACTAAATTTGTATCATTTGCGCGGCAATCACTCCAGATCTCGATGCATTTTGTATATACGTGAATAGCAAGCAAATATGATTTCATATTAATATATACACATTATGTTAAACACATAGCACTTTTTTTTTGCTGTTCAGTGAATGTTGGTATGCAAAAGTGTTTGCAAAATAGGAAAATTGCGTGGCAGGAAAATAGCAAGCAAATACGATTTTATCTTAATTATGTTCAACACACAGCAACGCACAGTTTTTGCTGTCCAGTGAGTGGTGTGCAAAAGTGTCTGCGAAAAAAAAAATTGCTTGGTATGAAAATGACAAGCAAATACGATTTTATCTTAATGTTTGCACATTATATTAAACGCACAGCAAATTTAGAAAGTTTTTGCTGTTGTGAATGGTATGCAAAACGGTTTGCAAAATAGGAAAATTGCGTGGCATGAAAATAGCAAGCAAATACGATTTTATCTTAATATTTGCATATTAAGTTAAACGCACAGCAAATTTAGAATGTTTTTGCTGTATTGAGTGAGTGGTATGCAAAAGTGTCTGCAAAACAGGAAAATTGCGTGCATGAAAATAGCAAGTAAATATGATTTTATCTAAATATTTGCACATTATGTTCAACGCACAGCAAATTTAGACTGTTTTTTGCCGTTCAGTGAATGGTATGCAAAAGTGTGTACAAAATTGGAAAATTGCCTGGCATGAAAATAGCGAGCAAATACGATTTTATCTTAATATTTGCATATTAATTTAAACGCACAGCAAATTTATAATGTTTTTGCTGTACCGTGAGTGGTATACAAAAGTGTCTGCAAAACAGGAAAATTGCGTGCATGAAAATAGCAAGCAAACATGATTTTATCTAAACATTTGCACATTATGTTAAACGCACAGCAAATTTAGACTGTTTTTGCTGTCCAGTGAATGGTGTGCAAAAGTGTTTGCGAAAAAAGAAAATAGCGTGGCATGAAAATTGCAAGCAAATACGATTTTATCTTAATGTTTGCACATTATGTTAAACGCACAGCAAATCTTTAATGTGTTTGCTGTCGAGTGAATTGTATGCAAAAGTGTCTGCAAAATAGGGAAATTGCGTGGCATGAAAACAGCAAGCAAATATGATTTTATCTTAATGTTTGCACATTAGTAAACGCATAGCAAATGTGTGAATGTGTTTGCTGTTAAGTGAATATTATGCAAAAGTGTCTGCAAAATAGTAAATTGCGTGCCATGAAAATCACAAGTAAATATGATTTTATCTTAATGTTTGCACATTGTTTGCAGTGTATGTGAAAGTCATGTTTGCAGTAGCGAGGCAAATATCTATGCAAATTTGGTAATCCAATTTTGCACAACTTTTGCAAAGCAAGTAAATCCATTTTTTCGTCCAGTGTATGTGGCGGTGAATTACTAAGCGAACAGAGTTTGATGTCGTCCACCAAGGAACCAAGAACCAGTCGCAAATGTGAAACAAATTCTCGAACGCACAGTTGACTGAGAACTTGATAAATTTCGAACGCGTCAAAATATTGTAAAACCGGTTTCTAACCTGATTAGTGGCCTCGGTCTGATGTCGAGGGCTTGTGTCAAGAAAATCGCTCAAATTTTCTTGACTTGCCGCGAGATTATAATTGCGTTCTTCGAACGCGAATAGAGCCCTGAACCGTTGTAAGACCACGCACCTGATGAGAGAGAGTTCTCGAAACAGGTCTGTTGTGTTTATAGTATAGCTTCCCTATAGGGTTGAGCCCTCTCTAGACTACGGACATTTCCCGCTTATAGCAATCATCTTTGTCAACTTTTTTAACATATTTTAATTAAACCCGCATTCGTGGCATTGTATTGCTTATTAAAAATTAAAAGCATGAACTATATATACTGTATCACAAACATATCTAAAGATTCTGCGCAGCTCTGGTAAAGTTACATAAGACCTCAGCGAAACCTGCATTGCCGTGGGAACAGAAGTTTATTATATAAATTATCAATAGTGTTTTATCAGGATTTCGGCCACTCAGAAATATCGTAGTTCACACGTGTGAAAAATGACAATAATGGCCACTATCGCGAAATTCATCAAATCGAAAAATTTTCACGAAAAAGTTTATATAATAAACAGAATTATACATGGATGCTTAGAGGTATGAAATTTATCTTTTCGTGCTCAAATTTGATATCTCTCGTTCGCTGCGCTCGCTCGTGACACAAATGTTTTTGAACACAGATAAATTCCTTATCTCCGCGCGCCCAATGTATTATTCCTTATTTAACTTTAGATTGAAAATTTTGTTTTAAAAAGTTAAAACTTCGCTAAAAGAACCCGCTCCCGTAGATTGCGTTTCGATTTTTGTAAGTAATATGTCAACCACGGGACTGCTTTTTTTCGTCAGAATCTCAAAACACCGCGAGAAGTGAAAATACTAGGCAAAGTCGAGTTTTTCATGCTGACGAAAAAACTCTGTCGTGTAGATGAGTTATTAATGAGTTTGGGAATTCCATGCAGTAAACCAGGGAGGTACGATTATATATAGGGTCACCTTACTTTAGAATAACTCGTTGGTCTTACCTAGAACACCAGGCAAAGTTGGTAACGTCCCTCCCAAGAACTGAAAGAGAGATCAGAATTACAAACATTAGTCTACAATACCCAATATTTGCCTTCGTTGATAATTTCTGCAATTTTCAAAACTCTGCGAACTCTACGCCAGCTAACAAACCGCGGTTTGGCTTCCGTCAATCAAACGAGAGAACAACTCTGGGTGATTTCACGCAGGCTTTGAGAGTTTGAACTAATAAACCTAGAACCAAATTTTCCACCGTAAAATGAAATCGAAACTTAGAAATTCCATGCACCTGTCATGAAGTTTGGATTGATGGCGTTCGAAATGTAAAAAAGTGGGAGTACGCAGAATTATGAAAATCTCAGTAATTTTTCTTCATCTGCTAACCTTCTTCATATAGATGAATTCGCTGTTCCTGAGCAGCACAAGTGCCGAGCTTTCTCCAGATCTTAGCAAAGAACATGTTTTAGTGTTTAGGTTGTAGTTTGCTCCGTCGCAATCGGCTCGTAGAACACAAGTAATTCCGCAACGTAAATAGTCATGAACGTTGGAAATTCTTGCCAGTTCCTCTTGGAGAGGCGAAATTGTTTCATTTCTAACGACATAATTTGCGGCTTGGAGGGTATTTTGGCATAAAGCTGGACCTACAAAAGCAAGCGTCCAACAAAATAGAATTTGGAGCGACGACATAGCTCCTGGGAGGTTGGCTTTGCCGAGTCTAAAACCGGCCTCACCTATTTTGCTTTCAGCAGTATCATGGATTTTACTCACAATATATTCATTAGGCCAGTCAGCGAAACATGCTGTGTTTCCATGACTGACCCATAACATAGCAATGTACTAAATAATTTACCGTTAACGAAAAGTTTATGAAGTTTTTAAACAAAGTCACTTTTTAACAGTCATTTGTCTGTTACTTATTAAATAATAATAAGTCTTTATTCACTGAATATAAAACTGAACTAATATTTTAGGATCAAGATTTGAAAATCCGATGTTAATACGAGGGGGGGGGGGGGGGGGGGACTCCCATATTTTTGGTCGGGGATGATCGTTGGGAATTTTCAGTTTCACCCGTAAAAGATACCAAAAAGGGCGTGGCTAAAATAATTTGTTACCCAAAAAGATACCGATGAATGAATTTTCGTCTTTGATTAAAAAGAATGCTGCCTTTGATGTTGTCTAAATTATTATCTTGTCGTCAACAAGTACTCTCTCCTTGAAAGATACTAATCTATCTTCAATTTTATTATTGCAGATGCATAAAAGATCCGACGATCATCCCCCGACCCGGGTTTGATATGTTGACAAAACTTGGCTTACAAGTCTATCATTGTATATTGTAGTTTAACGATGAATTAGAATCCACATGAGGTTTTCATATACTTTAATGATTTCTCAGCACACTCATCAATGATTTAGTAGTTAGCTCTCCGAAAACTAACATCTTTTCAAATAGAAACTGAAATATTGAATATGTAACCCTAATATGAGAAAGTTATTGACGGCATTGTTTGGTGACGCTTCGTCGATAACAGAAGAATACTAGAAAGTTCTGTTATCATAACAAGGATCGGAGAATGCGTATAAAATAAAGGATGCGTAGAATATTTCAAATGGGAATACCGGTATAAAAGTTTTAGCAAATTTATTAGTTTAAAAATGCTACTAGGGACAATTGTGTACTTGTCGATTAAATGACATAATATCGCGAAAAAGCCGCATATAAAGTGCTCCTATGCAGATCACTTTTGGCCTCATAGCCTCACGCGAGGTTAAAAAATAGCTAATTGTTTCCCCTTAAGGATTGGTTGCTATGGTAACATGGGACTTCTCATGTGGGGGATCTTCACCCCCCTGGGAAGAATTATTTCCTCTTTGCGGGAGAGGATCTTCACCTCTCATAGGCCAGTGGTCTCTGACCAACTTTTAACAGGTTTGAATGGGGATCTTCACCCCTTTAGCTCTCTGTTGCCATGGTAACCAAACGGAACTATTCTAAGCTTTCAGTATAGGACTTGAAAATGGGAGCACTGCATTCCTTCCACTTATCCCACAACACGTTTCTGTGCATTAACTTCATGGATACTTGTCGATAAAATGACATAATATCGCGAAAAAGCCGCATCATCATAGGTGATACCTCATTTTTTAAACTATTCCCTCACCTAATCCATCGGCTGTTCTGTGCATCTCTCAAATCAAAAAGTATTGTCCCGTAACGATGGCCAGCGAGGACTAAAAACCTCGAAAACAAATCGTATATAATCTCACTACTACTCAATCCATCCGACCATGCTTTTTAGCTAAAACGTATCAGTACGCTGGCGTAAAGAAGCGGAGCTAATCAGATTGCAGGACTCGTGATAGAATGCGATAGAGTGTCTACTATAAGCATTAGAGCACAACTTTCTATGACTTTACCGACGCAATAGAGCGCGCGTGATGTTGGGAGACACAAACAAAGTTTTAACATCACTCGCCGACGCCTGCTCTATTTGCCGATAAAGTCATAGAAAGTTGTGTCCTAATGCTCTTATGATAGAGCGGGTGAGAACCATTACTTTATCGGTGTAATAGAGCATAGCTGATTTGGATCAATGAGAGCGCGCGTAGCTATATAATAATACGAAATAATGAACTGAAATGCAATTGCTTCACAATTTTATTATACTTCGTTATGCATGCTATTTAGGTGATTCAGTTTGCTATGGAATTTCTTACAAGGTTTATGAGTTTAATTTCAGTAAGGTGTCGATGCCACATGTGGAGCGCCTCTGCGTGTACGAGATCTCCTTACGAATGAAGCAGGATGTCATAGATGCTCTGGACATCTCCTATCACATCCATAGCCCTTGTCTTCAGGGATAACTGTGAAAAGGAACATGAAAATCGTTAAGTAAAGTGGTAACTTTATTAAGTGGCCGCCCTCGGGACCGGGGGGGGGGGGGGGCTTTCTCGGGAGATTTTCCCATACATTTACTGTATTTGCTCACGGAAATTTATAATTTTTGGTTCCCATAGTTTAACTATCTGGCCCTCCCCCTTTCTGAAAATCCAGGATTCGCCCCTGAAAGTGGCCGCTTAATGGAGGTTCACAAGAATAATATTCAAACTCGCCAGATAACGCGTTCTACATTCCTGAACTATGCGAGTTACGTTCAAGAAGTCTTGCAAAAGTCCTTTGCGGTGTTAATTTCCACCCAACTGAAAATATGCTTTATGTTTATGTTGCATCAGCAGATTATTGTAAGCTTGTCTACAACAAAGATTAAAATAGATTTTTGCAATAAACTGATGTCATGGTAGGGCTTCGTTGCGCTACGAGCCTCGTTGTGATGTTTCCGCCCATATGATGTTTCCGCGAAAAAAAAAAATCCAAATTTTGCAGTTTATTTAATAAGGTGCTGAATTGAACACTGGACTGATTCCTGATAATTTAACTATATTATTACACAATATTACTGCGATTTTCATAATTCTGCGAACTCCCGCTTTACATTTCAAAACGCCAAATACGTCTTGACTTCCGTCCATCTAATCTTTAAAGAAAGGCGCAAAGGTTTGTTTCCATTTTATGGTGGAAAATTCGGATTTGAAGCCTCGCTAGTCTTTATTAGTTACAAAAAACCTCTCAAAACCTGCGTGAAATCACCCAGAGCTGTTCACTCGTTTGACGGAAGCCAAACCGCGGTTTGTTAGTTGGCGCAGAGTTCGCAGAATTGTGAACGCTGTAGTAACGTGATAAAGATCTATAGGGGCGCATAGGAAACGCTGCTTTACCTGCACGGTGGGGTTATTTGGAACCATCTTGAGCTCGGCCAAGACAAAAATCCCGTTAGTGCATTTGAAGGACTGATACAGCATGTCTTGCCCCTCAACGTTACGCTTGGCTATAGTGTATATGTTATTTTGCTGTAACTTGCGCATGGCAGCATCTGAGTAGGAGATAAATAAAAAATATATAGTGTTACTTTTTTTTTCGTCCTAGTTTTTTTTTTTTTGCGGAATCTCGACTGAAGCTTTGAATAACCATACACAGAGCGAAAATAAGCATTCTACGAGTTTCTAACTTCGCAGGTTATGAATATATAGCCAAAGACAACATTTCATATAATAATTTCGATATCGTTCTTACCAGAATTCAAGTTGACGTTTGTTATTTGGCTCTTCACCTCGTTCTCATCCGAGATGTCTCTCCAGGTGGCGAGGAAAATTTTGCGATCTGATGGACAAAAGAGTGACAAGGGGATATAATGACGAGAATCAGCGTACATTTGAGTGTCGTCCTCGAACACTTTTCGCGTTTGTTAAAAGGATCATGGTCACCGAAAACATCACACTTTTCATAATATAATCAATTCAATCTGATTTTTTGTTCAATGACCGACACAACATTTTGCTCAAATTTCGATAGAAAATAAAACGATCCCCAGCGAATTCTCAAAGGCAAACTTTAGAATGAGTATCAGAGCTGGATTTAAGTGCCTTCAAATTGAGTAAACGAGTCATCTAAAGCCCACAAAAAGTGATTTTGTGTAAGTTGTAGAGCAGATAAATTGATATTTTCTTGCTCGCGCACAAACTTGATTGATCGGTTTGTTCGAGCCCATTATTTCTGTCATCTTGTCCTGATTACCCAGAATGCACAGGGCCCGACACTGCGACCATATGGTTGCCAATGGCGACTAAATTTGCGGGTTTGGCGACCAAAAGTTTAGAGCTAGTCACCAAATGGCATCACATCTTTCTAAGTTCGGCTGAATTCCACGCTTACGTGGCGACTAAAATGTTTTGAATTGGTCGCCAATGGCACCTAGCGAAAAAAATTAATGTCGGGCCCGGAAGGACCTTGCACCGCGAACTAGTCTATTATGGCTAGTAAATCAACAGATCGAAATGGATTGTGGTTTTCCGAGTGGCGACAAATTGCGGGTGTGTCAGCGGACTTACCCATCTGGCCTGCCTCAGTAAAGATCACGTGTATCGGCATCAGGGTACTGAAGTAGAAGATGTCGATATTATTCTTGACGGCCACTTGTAGGTTTGTAAGAGGATTCATCTTTTGTACAGGACCATCTGAAATTAAACAACATGGAACATTTCTCATTAGGTGCTGCGGTCCTCATAGAGCAGATTTCAGTTGAGTGTAAAAAGCTAAACACAAATAAAATACACTTAGCCAATAAGAACTTGCGTTTAGTCTAGATAACAAGAGACAGTGAGTTTGGATTTTCTTCGCTGTGTCATTGGCTGAGTGAACACCGCGGCAAACGTATTTGCCATGCGCTAAAGATTCACTTCCTGTGAAATGAACACAAAAGAAATAATCTACATAACAAAAATATCTCGTGCTGTCTTGGAAATTTGGAAAACGTAAGCTCCAGAAACTAAACTTAAGGCCAAAAATTGCAGAGCAGCTAGAATGTTATAATATCTTTCTCTGAGCTTGTGCACCTCGCACTTTAAGGCTTGCACCCGGGGCGAAAATTATGGTTTCAAGTCAAAATTTATAGTTCGCTGTTGTTATGTAGATTTTTTCAATTGTCTTCATTTCACAGGCCTGTGAATCTTTAGCGCATGTGAACTGCGTTTTGCCGCGGTGTCGGCTGAATGAGCAAAACCCAAGACATCAACCAATGGGAACGCCTAGAAAACGCAAGTCTGATTTACTTTCGATAGTCATCTGAAAATCGCTCTAAAGGCCGGTTTACACTCGTTGCATTTGTCGCGGCGATTTTTCTCGCGCGAATTGCAATTCTCTCTTGTGTAAACGAGATTGCAAATCCGGTGCGATTACATTTCGAGTTGACACGTACGAGAAAAATCGCCGCGACTCAGGCGACAAAAAATGCGAGTGTAAACGGGCCTTAAAAGCCCGTTTACACTTGCAATTTTTGCTGCAATTTTTGTCGCGTGAGTCGCGGCGATTTTTCTCGCACGTACGCGTCAACTCAAAATCACTAATGTAAACTAGGCGCAACTCGGCGCGATCTGCCGCGATTTTTGTCGCGTGATGTCGCGGAGATTTCAAACATGTTCGAAACTCTTTGCAACTTGATGCGATTTGAAGAAAAGAGAGCACAGGAATCGCACCGGATTTGCATCTCGTTTACACTAGAGAGTTGGAATTGCAACTCGCGCGAGAAAAATCACCGCGACAAATGCAACAAAAATCGCAAGTGTAAACCGGCCTTAGCGACAATGTTTTTAGGTTTGGCAGGTTTCTCCTCATGGATTTACGCCTAGATTGTATATGAATTTCACCTACAATGTAAAATTACTTAATACCTGAATATCTATGGTTGGGGGGGGGGGGGGGGGGGGGGGGGGTAGTCCTATTTAGGGGAGGAGAGCTGGGCACAGGTGGGAATCAGCATACACTTACTGCATGTAAGGGAAGTGCGGTACTGGCGGATGTGTTGGGCATCATCGGCGATGGTATATTGAGTTGGCTGCCTGGAGTCAATCCAAAACTGCAACAAAATATAAACCTACTGTAGCTATACGACATTGGGCTTTCTCATTCATTGCTCGGAGCAAGCGAAAGGAGCGAAGCGCAAGTCTAATTATTCTACTTCCGGTACAATCGGATATGACATTTGGTGGTCTGTTTTCTTTATAATTTTGTCGGCTGGATTCACTTTTCAAGCTTTTTTTTTGTGAAAAAACATTTTGCATAATCCCTTCCCTTCCCTTGCATTATTTCCCAAATTTACCCAGCCTCCACAATGTTGGCAAAAAATATTAAATAAAATATTCATTTTGTTGCTGATCAAAGTATCACCTCTCCTTGACTGGAAGCAGCGAGGTGGTACTCACTACCGTCACATGCGAGTTTTCCGACGTATTTCTTTACTTATAACGTTTTGCATTTGGCTACTTTGCACTATGGTTTATAGAGAAACACGTCGAATTATCTATTTTTCAACTGATTTTGATCAATATTTCTGATAATATGAGCAATTTTATCTCCTTACCGGGTGGGGTCTGGTAACTAGTCAAACGCAGGATTCCTTTCTTTTGCAAAAAAAAAACCACTTGCACTCTCCCAATATCAAAAATTCGAACGGTACATAACAGTTGGAAAAATCACCAGTCACAACGATTATAATAAAAACCTTTCTTTTAGAAATGCCATTTGCAAGTGTTTCTGATAACACCTGACCCTGTAGGTTCAAATCTAGTGAGCCTTTGGCAGTTAAGTTGGCTGCGTAGTCAATCACAATCGTGTGAGCCAATCGGATCCTTGTTCAGTGCACTCATTTGGCTTGTTTTTCGAGACATGTCGCAACAGACATGTCGCACTAGGCGAAACTAGGAAAGGATCTGATTGGCTCACGAGTTTGATTAACTACGCTTGATTTTCTTGACAAAAAATGGTCTTCGAAACGCTCTTGGCCTATTTCTTCAAACTTATAGTCTGACCTCATTGGCGTTGGTATTGCGAAAAGTTATCTTGCATGTCTGGGTGGATTCTTCAACTCAAAAAATGGAGGGCCGCCATT
Organism: Scolanthus callimorphus; assembly: GCA_033964015.1. Classification (NCBI taxonomy): domain Eukaryota; kingdom Metazoa; phylum Cnidaria; class Anthozoa; order Actiniaria; family Edwardsiidae; genus Scolanthus; species Scolanthus callimorphus. The sequence goes on from JAWWUD010000171.1 coordinate 62,328, forward strand.
TCGTTGCCATGGAAGCGTCAATTTAAACAAAACATGTAAACACATATAACGATCAATTACATGTTTCTTGTAAAGTGGCTTGCCTTTCTGTGTATGTATAGCACGTGACATACAGGCCATACCATACCGAAGAGTCAACTAAAAACTGCTATAAGCCACCTTAGAGTGTAAATTTTCTTAGTTTTTTTATTAATAACACGCAATGGCAGTGGTTCAAAATACCAATTTTTTTGCAAAATACAGACAACACTTCAAATCTACTAAGATACCTATTGTCTTGAATAAATTCCCGTTGATTTGCGATAAATGTGAAACTAATCGCGCGCTAAAATTATCTGAAAAACAGAAAAAATCAAGAACTTTTTCTAAACTGTAATGAATTTCTTCCGAATTGCATAAATTACAAAAATAACATAGTGAGTTTTAAATCTCGTGTGTTATAGCCGAAATCTACCTCGTCGGTGCGAATGGAATCTCAGATGTATAGGTTTAAATAGTTTGAGCAAAAAACCTTGAATTTTTTTAAATGTAAACGAAGAAATTAGAAACAAACTTCGGTAGCAATCACATTTGCTGTCGTTGTTTAGATATGTAAATTTTATGAAGTTGGGGACAAAACTTTCAGTAAACTTCACGCCATTGCTTAACTCTCTCAAAATAGGCTATAAGTCCGGGCAATAGACCAAATGACTGCAATTTTACTAGACCACACATCTGTAGTTTCTTAGTGCAGTAAGGCTTATGGTTATCTATATATTAGAGGAAATGCAAACCCCGGTCGTATTATTATGCTTTAAATTTTGGTGGGGGACAATGCTTTCAGTAAACTTCGAAATTTTATATTTCCAAGAACTTATTTCCGATCTCAGTCAGAATGCCACATTTCGACATAAAAATTTATAGACCACAGTTGGCTCAGTTTGTTTCATTGCGGCGTTGCTTATTTTGACAATAAATCTAAAAAACCTGAAATACGCTAAAATTATCAAATTTTTGGGACACGAAAATGGCAAAGACGTTTTCACTAATAATATCGAAGAAGATGCAAATATTGAAGAAAATACCATATAAGTTATTTCATTTAGGATAGGAACTTCGGTTTATGGAAAATTTTGCGTTGTATGTTTTATCCATGAAGAAATAAGTAAAAATATTTTTACACCAGGCGCTGAACGTGTGACGCTGGGACATGCAAATTTGCATAAAAACAGAGATATTTATAACGATTTTTCGATCCTAAAAAACTCTTTTTCACAAAAATTATTTTTCCAGGGAAAGATGAGTATTAGGTGCATAGACTTGTGCTTAGAGAATGAGCTTCATGCAAACCGATGCTTTTAAAATTGATTTTAACGGCAAAAATTGGCGAGTGAGTACCACCTCGCTGCTTCCAGTACTTACATCTAGGCCTTAATGTCCAAAGATCATATCCTCCAAATTTCATCAAAATTGAGACTCGTTAACAAACCTGTTCTTGTTAAACTGTATAGCGAAGTCACCCATCGGCTGCATGGCCTTATTGAAAATTGTCACGTCCATGTAGATTTGACCATTTTTACGCGAGAAAGAACCTGAAGAAAGAAAACCATACAATACGTGACTTGTACTAGGTCTCTTAGTCTTCTTTGAACTGTAGTTCTATCATCAATTCTGGACAGAATCTATAGGAGCGATTGCGAAGTGGTTACCGATTAATTCAGGTTTAAAGAGCCCGTGTCAGCCACTCCTTTGTTTTTGTTTTCGTTCGATTATAGAAGACGAATTACGAATAGAAATCTCTAAATCAACATCTAAAAACAAAGTTCTAGATTTGATTTACCAAAATTAACCGAGAACATTGCTCTATATTCTCTAAATCAGCCGATGGAAATGGATGCTTTCGCCGACTTGGTATGTTGCTATGCTGTCAAAATGGCGGCTGACACCGGCTCTTTAAAGGACATGATCACCAAAAGAATCGAAATCTTAACATCAACAATTCCAAAACAACTCAATCTAGTATAGAATTCTTTCAATACAATATTGTGGAAATGTGAGGTCATTTCGATGTAGGATTGCAAAGATATTCGCGGATTCAATTACAGCTTGCATGAGGAAATTTGACTCGTTTGAAAGTGGTTTGGGGGACTTGTTTAAACTCACTAAATTTCCATCTTAATAGGCCACTTGCACTTGTACTTGCATTTTATGCTGAAACTTCAGTTTCTGACTAATATCAATAGACGATTCCAGCACGCGCGCGCTGCATGTCGGTTTATGTGGGACATTTGGTCGAACAAACCGTTAAAAACCGCGCGCTGCATTCTGGTAGTTGTGGGATACGGCCTGGGTATTTCTTAATAAAGTTCAAGCGCTTATAGCTGGAATCGCGCGTGTATTTCTGGAATTGATTTTGATAAAACATATCGTTAAGTGGTAGTTTGGGTCACGTGACCCAGTTAGTGCAAGTGGCCTATTCACGGAAATCTTAGCAAATTCTTCATCTGAATCCCATGACATATTCACACTGCTTTCATTAAATTAACTTTTCTTTTTGTATTTTGTATGTTTGCATGTGACCATGTCCCTCTAATAGTAGAATACGCATTTGCATGAACTCTGTCTACAGAAAGTAATCCATGTGAAGGAAATCTGAATAATTTGAATTGTACTGTTGTTTGAAATTGTGACCATCTGATTGCTTATGCGACCAAAATGTTCGTACTGAATACCTAATATTCGACGCTATCCACGCGAACAAGTGAATCATGGCTACTTTGGCGATCCGTATTATATGGCATGCTATGATAGACGAACTTACCAGTGACTTCAAGGCCCTTCCCCTTGCTAGCTGGCAACCAAACCTGGACAGTAGAGAACACACATTCAAATAAATAGAATTGAAGTTGACACTTGGGGTTTGTTCGGCGTCAAATGGTGCAAAATATTCCGGTTGGGATTATACACCAATTCACATTTTGGTTCGGATCTGTTACCTTATTTGGTCATAAAAGCGGTTGGAGTGCTAATGGTTCAAACCATTCATTCGGAATTTTCGTGATTTTTTGACAAACTGTTAGCACCCCTGATAACTCAAAACCTCGGTACTCGAACCCTCGGTGACTCGAGCCCTCGGTAACTTGAGCCCTCTGTGACTTGAGCCCAGGTAACTTGAAACCTCTGTGACTCGAACCCTCTGTGACTCGAACCCTCAGTGACTCGACCCCTCAGTGACTCGACCCCTCGGTAACTCAACCCCTCGGTGACTCGACCCCTCGGTGACTTGACCCCTCGGTGACTCGAACCCATGGTAACTCGATCCCTCGGTGACTTGACCCCTCGGTAACTCAAACCCCTCGGTAACTCGACCCCTCTGTGACTCGAGCCCTTGGTAACTCAACCCCTAGGTGACTCGACCCCTCGGTGACTCGAACCCTCGGTGACTAGAACCCTCGGTAACTCAACCCCTCGGTGACTTGACCCCTCGATGACTCAACCCCTCGGTGACTCGAACCCATGGTAACTCGACCCCTCGGTGACCCGATCCCTCGGTGACTTGACCCCTCGGTAACTCGACCCTCGGTGACTCGAACCCTCGGTAACTCAACCCCTCGGTGACTCAACCCCTCGGTGACTCAACCCCTCGGTGACTTGAACCCTCGGTGACTAGAACCCTCGGTGACTCGTACCCACGGTAACTTGACCCCTTGGTGACTCGACCCCTTGGTGACTCGACCCCTTGGTGACTCGAACCCTTGGTAACTCGACTCCTCGCTGACTCGACCCCTCGGTGACTCGAGTCCTCGGTAACTCGACCCCTCAGTGACTCGAATCCTTGGTAACTTGTACCCTCGGTAACTCAAACCCTTGTTAACTCAAACCCTTGTTCACTGGAACCAAACTCCATTCCCCTTGGATTGGTGACACATTTTGTACTGCCAATTTTACCCCCAGTAACTCGACACGATTTCCAATTCCTTTCAGGTCATTCCTATACATTCCTACTGGTTTTGATTGTTACTCTCCCTTGCTCACCTCTTTAGGGGCAGTGTAGCCACATTCCACTTGACCTCCATCAAGGCTAAACAAGTCGCCTAGGCCTCCGCCCATAGGCGGAGCTACCTGTTGGGGCCCACCAAGCTGCAAGGAAACAACAAACGGGTTAAAGAGCCTGTGTCAGCCGCCATTTTGTCAGCCTAGCAACATACCAAGTCGGAGAAAGCATCCATTTCCATCGGCTGATTTAGAGAATGTAGATGGAAATAAAGGCTTTCTTTGTACATACAATAGGACTCCATGCTGTCCGCTTAAGAAAAAATTGGATGAGAAAATTCAGGAGGAAATTTTATAGAGTGCAAACTGTCCGAAAAATCGATCTGCCGGCAAGATGGGATTTCGAGCTGGCTATATAATTATGACTATTTATAGCGACCAAGGGGAAGCCTAATCAGATTTAGAGTTTGCCAGACTATCGTGCAGTAAAGGGTTAGTTTACCTGTAGTCCACTGAAATCCTCTCCAAGCAAGTCCATCACGCCGCCGCCTTGAAAAGAATAGTAAGTTAATAGGTGCTTTTACAATAAAATTATGGACTTTTAAGTGACTCTTTCTTGATCATTATTAACCCGATTAATACCAAACTTTGGGATTTTGTACAGTTCAATATACTCTTTCTGTTGATGTGGGGCTTGTACGGATAATTGTAATATTAACGCGACTATCCCCAGGCACTCACGGCATTAAATCAGGCATTATAAATTATTTTGCCCACGGTCTGCACATGAAGAAAAAAAAACTACTATGACCTCTACAAACCTGCTGGAGCAATGGGTGCGGCAGGCTGTTGGGCTTGCACTGCTGGTTGGACGGTTGGCATATCCATAAGTAAGTCTCCGAGAAGGTCGGATGGCGCAGGGGCGGGAGCAGCCTGGGCAGGAACAGGGGCAGCAACGGGTGCGGCAGCTGCAGCAGCTACTGGGACAGCCTCTACTGTCTCGGCTCCTGAAGACAGAACAATATAAACAATGTTTATTTTATTGACATAATAAACAAGGCACGGAACATCGTGATTGTGCTCCACAACACTTGTCAGCACTAAACTTGGGATTCTTTAACAGGGTTCCCACGTATTGAAGCTGGCAAAATTCCAGGACTTTCAAGGACCTTTTCAAGGACTTTGAAAAAATTAAGGACCTTGCATACCGAAAAAAAAAGCATATACACTGCATCGGCGCACATCTTGACATTTTGGTTTCATTGACGACATTCAAATAAACAAATTTAATTTTGCAATTTTTATTTTGTTTATTAATCACTTGCATTGTTACAAAATTTCCCAGAACTCATTTGTAGAAAATTTTTCCAGGAATTTAAAGGACCTTTTTTAAAAAAATTCCAGGACTTTCAAGGCCTGGAAAAGGACATTTCAAACTTCCAGGACTTTCCAGGTTTTCAAGGACACGTGGGAACCTGTTTAACAAATTTAGCGCTGCATGATAGTCATCAGGAAAGACAAAAACTGGTAGATCTAAAAGTTTTAATTATTTGAATCTGACCACAAAGTTTCGACTAACGAAATTTTTTAGTCGCAAAAAGGGAGAATTCAATCGCAAGAGCGACTCAGACATCCGCATTTTCCATCCCTGTATGATGGATTCAAATAATAATTGTCAAATAAAAATTGCTGGTGTAGACGGTTCTTCACTGTACCTGGCGAGGGCTCAGCTCTTGGTGGTAGAGTGAACCTTCGTGCTGCAGTTCGTCCTTCCACAAATGAGCTCGGAGGCTTGTGGTAAACAGATGCCAGAGTGGAGATGTTACAGATGAGCTCATCCAAGAGAGTTGGCTCAAGAAGATCGGTCTCTTCTGAAATCAGGGGTTTTTCGGCAAGGACAACTTCCTGAAGAAAAATTGTAACAAACAGGTTTTATAAAGATGTCTTTTTTTACCAGCAGCATACGTGCTTTGGAATTTGATTAGCACAAACTGAGGTGCCTCAGAAAATCGCAATTTTGTCAGCCTAGTCCACAAAAACCCGATTATCATCCGCTACGGTAGATTTCGTTGTCACTTTCTACCTTCGCGTCTGATCAACGTCACGGGGTCAAGTGTTCTGTCAGGTCGATTTACCGAAGAATCTTTTCAAATCGCTGAAAATTTACCTAAAATTACATGTTACTGTGGTTTCACAATTCTACGACCTTTGAAGCAACAGGCGAGCTGTGTCTTAGCAGCTTCCTTTGATCGCACAACTACCACTAAGCAACCACAGGGCTACTTAGATGTTTAATAATAGAGGAAACGCTTTGAAAACACAATTAATTAGTTGGGCTGCGTTCACATAATTACGAAGACGACAATAAACACAGGGCCCGACACTGTGACGATATGGTTACCATCGGCAACTAAATAAACACAGGGCCCGACACTTTGACGATATGGTTACCAACGGCAACTAAATAAAGACAGGGCCCGACACTTTGACGATATGGTTACCAACGGCAACTAAATAAACACAGGGCCCGACACTGTGACGATATGGTTACCAACGGCAACTAAATAAACACAGGGCCCGACACTGTGACGATATGGTTACCAACGGCAACTAAATAAACACAGGGCCCGACACTGTGACGATATGGTTACCAACGGCAACTAAATAAACACAGGGCCCGACACTGTGACAATATGGTTACCAACGGCAACTAAATAAACACAGGGCCCGACACTGTGACGATATGGTTACCAACGGCAACTAAATAAACACAGGGCCCGACACTGTGACGATATGGTTACCAACGGCAACTAAATTTAGAGGCTTGGCGACCAAAATTTTAGAGCTGTCGTCAAATTGCACCCCATCTTTCTGAGTTCACCTGAGATCCACGTTTATGTGGTGACTAAATATTTGCATTTTGGCGACTAATTTTTTGGCCAAGCCAATTGCCCTAACGAAAAAAGTTAATGTCCGGCCCTGAAATACTGTAACACACAGGGCTGGAAATTAAGAAAAAAACAAGGTCGCATTTTGGACAAAAATTTCCATTTTTAGTTGCATTTTACAGACTGTCGGCGACAAAATTACTTAAATCTTAGTCGCAAATTAGAAACATTTAGTCGCAAAAGCAACTCATAAGGCGCAATTTCGAACCCTGACACACCTTAGCAGCAACTGGGTCAGTGGACAACAGCCTCCAGTAGATGTAGCCCCTGTCCCTCAAGTCAGGGTTGTCGCTGTCCTGGGTGGCAAGGCTGAGGACTTGCTGTACCAGTTCCTGAGTGTCAGTTGGGCGTTTGAGGAAGAGCTTGACAATGGATGTAAGAAGCTGCAATTGAACCTGAAAAACGAACAGCAATTACGTAATTTGTATGAGCAGTGCTTAGATGTAGCTACCGTAGTACGTTTACATTCATGAAAACTGGGGCATTCCACACCTCTTTACTCGATAAATGTTCCAAATGTGCTAAATAGCGCTACGCAAAGATAACGTCACACTAATTAAAAAACTCCGACAAGCAAATATACGTACTCCCATTTTCTCAGTTCTCTCACTAAAGAATGGTAGAAAATGAATTGGTAAACTGGTAGTTCCACTCATTATACAGCTTGTATAGTAGCAGAGCTTGTATGTACTCCTAACCTGGCTCGCGCGATCCTTCTGAATGGGATTTCAGAGAGATCGTTTGTCGAGTCTCGTGATCTAATTTTAGAAAATGTGCGCAGCGGTATTTAAGTAATGGAACTACCCAAGCCAACGGCAGAGCATGCTGGAATGCAATTATTTTCTATTGAAAATATCGGCGATTTCATTGGCTTAGACACAAAAATTGGTCAAATTACCATGAAAGAAAGCCTTTTCTCAGGATTTATGGTAAGATATCAGCACATGTGGTACTCAGGTATATACAGGATATACGATTTTTAAAGATTTTTAAAACCTAGTGTAAAATAGTGATTCTCTTTCCTTTGTTTTTCTTTAATTTGATTGGTCTGGAGAGTTATTATCGCCATATTTTCTCAAGCAAGTCGAAATCAATAATTGTTTCACTTGTATTATGTTACTAGTCATGACAACTTTCTGTGGTAAAAGAATGGAACACATCTTATGTGGGGAACCCTGAATGCCGTAGAACAATGGAGTTTCGGTTCCTTCTTGCATGGATGATTACTTAATAAAATTGGCCAACTCCTCTCAGAAGGATCTCATAGTTTGACAATGAGATAGACGGATAAAATTTATCTAAAGGAGCATTTTGTTGAAAACGTTTGTAAAATCGCTTTAGAAGCATACTAACGGTCTGATTTTTGATATAGTGGTTTCAATAAAGTTTGTCACCCAAAAGACTAAAGCCTACAAGCTGTCGGCGCCAAGCCTTGTGAGTCATTTGTTGTCTCACGTGCTTATCAAAATTCAATTCGATTTACGCGCGTGTTGGGAACAGCGCGATTTTTAATTATAGTGCACTTCAAATCTCAAATAGGAGGGCGCAAGAACTTTATTCTCAGTACTGCGTACAGCGTTAAGCTGTCCATTTTACTTTTCACGCTTTTCCTTTGTCAAGGAGGAAATCAAATACTGACGGGGTATTTTGTGAGATGATTGCATGAGACCTGAACTACTGAAACTCCGCTGGAATATTCTGTAGAACAAATATCTAAAGAAAGAAATTTTGCCCCTTATTTAAAAAAAAAATATTGCCCCTTATTAAAATTACCTGCGTGTTCTCATCTTGGAATCCCTCTAGGAAGGACTCTAACAGCTCTGATGCATTGTCAATACGCTCGGCATACTCTCCAATGATCCAGATCATAGATGCCCTAGGAGTAAAATCAAACGCATTCATCATATTTCATTTCATCAAAAATACCAGTGAAATGTATATGTAAAACTACTGTAAGCACATGAGTGCTGGCAACTGTCAAAAGTCAAAATACCTCCCTCTTTCGCTATTCTACCAAGTCGGCTGTGAAACGGCCTTTTCAGTTGCACGCGCTCACATGCATGTACACGTACTGGGTGGTATTCTATCATACCTTGCCTCTGGCTCATCCAGGGAGTCCAAGTTCTCACAGAGAGTTGATATGATGCTCTCATACTTGTTCGGATACTTGCGGAAAATATCCTACAAGACAGAAAATACAGTTGAGACTTGTTTGTCATGCAATGAATCATGTAAACAAAAACAAAGTGATGCATCATAGACAGGGTGAGTCGGCCCCTTTGAATCATACCCTGTTATTAGACATTAGCCGTATTTACACTAGAGAGGGAAAACTCGTCTGAGACGAGTTTCTTGTCAGAAAAAGTTCCTGCTTTATGTCAATTCTACTCAGAAACACTTGCTTGTTATCTGTCTAAACTTTCTCCATCAAAAAAATTGTTTTCACGTGATCACAGAAGAACAGGGAACCATATTCAAGGCGAGAAACTCTCAGACGGGAAACTCGTCTCTAGTGTGAATACAGCTATTGTTTTGACTTCAGATGAGTATAGAAAACAAACCGCAAAGTAAATATACTTTGCCAATCAGAAGTGAAACCCAATCAACAGCAAACCCATCAGGAGGATGCCCTATATCACGATGATGTCATGGTTTGTTTACATGGACAATGTAGCCGAAATTTGGTTCAAATAAAAGTTCCATTTGAGATGACGGGTACTAATATTCTAGCGTACAACTGCTTTACATCATGAATGGTATTTTCATTATGTTTTGGTCATTTCTAAATGCTCTTGTCCCCTCTGGCGACCATGATTTATAGCGCTAAAACAATAGTGTTTTGATTATGACGTCTTAGAGAAATAGGGCAATTACGAATTACGTTTTGTCGTGACCCGAGAAAACACTGACGATTGGAGGACTAAACACACATACTCATCTGTTTGTATTTTGTGTTAAAACTGACTGGCAGGGAGTGCAAAGTCACGATGCTCAGCCAATCGAAACGCAAAGTAAATTTACTTTCAACGCTCATCTGAAATCCGCTGTATTTAGTTTTACTGGGTGTAACTGTTATCTGCTGTACCTTGATGACGACAATAGCCTCTTGTACGACATAGTTCACTTTGGTTTGGATAAGATCCAGGAGGGTGCTCACACATCGTTCGGCAGATTGCTAGGGCGGAAACAAAAGTGATACAAGATCATCAGACAAAGGAATCCAGTGGAATAATTTCCTGTTTGTAAGCGCTTATTATTCGGGTCGATTTTGCTTGCGTTCATTTGGTGTTGGCCCAACTTCTCGTTGCAATTCAGCAAATGTTTGTGGTTTTAATTGTCAGCCTACTGTAGCAACAAACTGAGCCACAAAAAGAACCCATCTCTATCGGCTGATTTAGGGAATGTAGACGATTATTCTCATAATATTCGGAATTCAGTAAATCATGTTATGTATAGAACTTTGTTTGTAGACAATTATTTTGAGATTTCTAGACGGAATTCATCTAAAAAAAAAAGTCCAAAACAACAAATGAAAACAATAACAAATGGCTGTAACCACTTTACCTCCACTTTAATGGCACAGCGTCCAATAGCACGTACTGACTTCCTAACAAAGTCCACATCAACTTCTGTTGCATACCTAAAAGAGGTTTAATTCATAAAAAATATTAACAAGAGAAATGTTAAAAATGCAAATTTACTTGGCACAAAACAAGCTAGTTATGAGAGTGCAATTTCAGTACATCTTCATTCTGTTTGCATTCTGTCTCTAGTACTATCGAAATCAGTGTGTCCTTTTTCAAGACAAAAAGACAGTCGTTTTAGTGGCTTGGCGTGAATGTTGTGTGACTTCACCATCAAAGTTCTCCTGTTCTAGCCTGAGTTATTGCCTTCGGTTGTGTAAGGGTCTGTGGAAAAATTTCGATGATTTCACAAACCGTTCGTGAAAAATATACATGTGTTTCCTTGTGGTACTCTTCATTTAGCACAGTCAAAATAAACCTTGTACACTGTACTACTCTTCCCAGTAGACCGTTACACCTGTCGATTTTTCTGCCTGCCGGCGGCAGTCTAAAATTGATCGCGTGATCAACTTTTTTGTACCACGTGATGGGTTGCTTGTGTACTACGTGATCAACTGTTTTGGGCATAGACTTCGTTGGAATGCAGAAAAACAATGAACTCTCAAAGTTTACGCCCACAAACATTGATCACGTGGTACATAAGCAACTCATCACGTGGTACAGAAAAAGTGATCACTCGATCAATTTTAGACTGCCGCCGGCGGGCTGAAAAATCGACAGGTGTAATGGTCTACTGGGAAGAGTACATAGTAGCACCTTCTGCCATAAGCTAAAGGTAGAACTTACTCTTTAAGCTCTGCCAGTACTTGTGCGATGTTCATCTCGTTTGCCAACCGAATCATAATGTCCAGCTTCTCAAGCTTCACATAGATGGGATCATTATACTTCACAAAGAATACTTTCATCTCATTCTTTAGAATCTCAGGCCTAAAAACAGAGATAGGAGAAATCAAAATTCAACAATCCTGCATTCATTGTTCTACCTCCCTAGTTACTGTGCTATGTTGGACAAGCTAAATGTTACTTTGTCATAGAGCATGGAAAAGATACTGATTGCAGGAAGGTGTTAACAGTTGCCTCATAATATAATATGGGTTATATATTTTTGTCAGGTAGTTAAAATATAGGAACCATATTGCAAATTTCCTTCAGCAATACAGTAAATACATGGGAAAATCTCCAGAGAAATGGGGGGCTACAAACCCATCCCCCCACCCCCCTAAAATCACCCCTGAATTATTTACCTTTTCTGCACGATCAGGTTGATGTTCCTGAGGGCCACATACTGCACTTCTGGCTCACTAGAGAGCAGCGTCACTACAGAATAGAAGGCAATGTGCATCAGAAAATGTTCCTTCTTTGAAGGCTGGTTCACACTAGTGACATAGCAACATAACAGCATTACATGTATGTCAAAACATCAAATATTTGAGAAAACTCTGGCCTTTTAATGCAGCAATGTTTATTTCTACAGTATACCAGAGCAAGAGCTGCCTGGGGAGAATTCAGGGAACTACCAGTACTTAGAACAAAGCAAAGAGTGTATGGAAGTTGCGTTAGGAGTGTCATGCTCTATGCCAGCGAGTGCTGGGCCCCAAAGAAGATTGACTAGCCAGACTTGAGAAAAACGAGCAGGCTATGTTGTGGTAGATGTGTGGCCTGAAACCTGATGATGACACCAGCCTAGGTATGCATCATTTGTGAAAAGCTTTAGCCTGAGTATCAGGACCCTCCCCCTCCTTGAAAAAAAAATGAGAGTAAGAGGGAGGAGGGCCTGACACAAATGCATTCAAAAGTTCATGTTCAACATTCAGAATCTGAATGCTGCGCTGATTGGCCAAAGGGACGCGTCACGTGAGTTAAACCGGAAGCGAAACTTGAAGCGTTTGCTCGTTCGAGTACAAGCCGCGATGGGAGAGAGGAATCTTTCAGGAACACGAACGCAAATATTTTAATAAATTCGTCCATTCAAATTCGGAATATGGACGAAAGAGAGTTTGACGATGATGTAGAGTCTGGAATACAGTTTTTTCCTGCTAGACAAGTAAAAGAAGAGCAGACCGCGTGCCTCAAATTCTAGTAGTTTTGCCAATTGCTTTTGACAAACGCTATTTATCAACGCCGATGCTGTACGCTAGCTTCTGGCTTTAATTAGAAAGATGGAGAGAAGACCCTTGCAAGTATCGTTACTAGGCCCGAAAGCAGCAAGTCTCGCTAAAAGCTAAGGGAATTTCGGCATCCCTCGAAGATCAACGATAACAAAGAAATCCTGCTCGGAAACGCTACATTTTCTCCTAGCTCAGGCTAAAATTGTTCCCGCAGGATTCGGCAGCTTTCGCTAGAAAAAACAGTCCTTTGAGCTCGTGATAAGCTTATGCAGTTCTGTAGTAGAAATCTCCTTGCGGAATTCCTGCACACATCGAGACCCGCTCGCCGAAGTTCCCACGCAGTCCACACTTTCAAACAGGTTTCCCAAAATAACCGATCGAGCTCCAAGCTTTCCAGATACTTTTGTTGGAGAAAATAAGTGTACTGATCCGGATTTGTGCCATATTTAATAAGCTTGATCTTTTACAAACAAAAGAAGCAAGCAAGCTCGACTGTTTTGGTTTTGGTTCAGGGAAATGTACTTGAGCGAGACAATAGGCGATGACAGCTGACGACAATTTTTGATACGATTTTGACAGCCGCCTTGAAGGGAGCGGAAGGCGCTGCGACAAGTGATTGTGTCAGGCGTAATTCTATTTTTCCTCTCTCATTTTCTCACAGAAAAATAAAATTCCGCCTGATACTCAGGCTAGATAAGCTTGAGATTGACAACCTCGAGACAGCCCTTCATCATGCACGGCTTTGGTGGTTTGGCCAAGTGGAGAGAGCATCAAGTTCAATCTCCTCAGCTCCATCAGGAACTTTGAAGTTAAGGGTCGCAAACGAAGAGGCAGGCCAAGGAAAATGTGGCCTGAGGTGGTCACCGATGACCTAAAGGTGTCTGACCTCTCAGCTGACCTGACAGCGGATGTGGGAGCTTGGAAGACGGCTGTGAAATCCATGTGACGTCATACCCGCTCACAAGTGGAATAGTTGAAATGTTAACAGATAGTGAGTGAGTGAGTATTGTGTCCTTATTAACTATGGTATGTTCACTTTCCAGTGGAAGAATTTTGTTCATGCGACACCGTCCTTGTGTTGTTATGCCCCTGGTGTGAACCTGTTAGCTTACACCTGAATGTATTAAAGTAAATACCTAATGGGGGAGCCAGTTTCTTGAGGATGTTCTGAACAAACCCTGTGCTTGGTGTCATCATCTCCATGTATTTCATCAGAACCTGACAAAAAAAGGAATAAATTATATTTTGTGCTTTCAAGCCTTGTGAACGAGTTGCAAACAGGTTTGGGGGCCAAACAGAAAGTCGCTAGTGTGAGTATTCCTGTGAAAGTTCACCTGTACTTACCTTAATGGCAGAAAGCACAACTGCAGCATTGGCATGCGAAAGTCTTGGAGTCACACGCTCACAGATGCTGGTGAAAAACACATCAAATCCAGTTAACACTGATTAATCAGGACAACGACATGAAAACACACAGAGTAGTATCTCCCAATTATCATCATTTCTGATGGAGGAGAGTTCCCAGGAAGAAGTAGTTGATTTTGTTCTCTGTGTACCTCTGGGCTTCCCTCTCATCTTTAGGTGTGTACTGGGCCAAGGAATCCAAGATGAAGATCTGTCCCCACCTACAGTAGAAGCTAAATCAAATTAATATTCTTCACAAGAAAGTCTTCACTAGAACGTAGGGGTCGGAAATTGCATTATCCTGCTCGCAGGGGTTGGAGAGTAGTTTTAGGTCAAGAAACCTGAGTTTGGTTTTCACATGGCCGCCATCTTGGATTTGTGACAAATATGACAAAATTGGGGGAGGGGGCAGGGATGGTGCAAAGTGAAATCATACTGACTCAGTGCATTCGTTCAGGGCTGTCAAGAGCTTGTTGATTGTCTGGGAGTTCATCTCCATCATAGCTGCTGCTGTTGGGGATGCATCATTGATTTCTGATAGAGCTGCCATGGCATTAGCGACAACCTACCAGAATGTCAGATCATACACAAATGGTTTATGCCATGGTAAACGAATGACATCACTGTCATGCTTAAATACACTTTTATCATCATCATCAACTTCCAGTCGATCTTATCATCAAAGGTTTGTTCCTTCTAACATCATCAATTTTCATAATGTGAAAATGTTTTTTTTTTTCCTGTGATGAGCCACATTGTTCTTCTTCATATCTTACAAATTGAAATCATACTGACTCACACATTTTACAACACCACCATTATCAACAACACCATAAACATCATCACCAACAACAACAATTGTCAAAATCAACACCATTGTCATCATCAACATCAACAACACAATCATCAACACCACCATAAACATCCTCATCAATATCAACACCACTGCCAAACACCATGGTCATCATCAACAGAATCATCATGATCATCATTATCAGCAACAACACCTTTGTAATCAACAACAACCACATTGCTATACTCATAACAGTGGAATGAAGCAAGACAAAACAGACACTCTGCTAAGATGAGACAATCCCGTACCCACAATGCATGGGGGCACTGGTGACAGTCATTCATTGAGGAGCGCACAAAGGTCTTCTCTCAACAGCTCTGTATCAAATATTGCAAATGCACCAGTGGCTGTCACCAGAGCCTTCCCGCAAGGCATACAAGAATGAAAGCGAGATAATAAAGAAACATACTCACCATAGGATTAGAGTCTGAAAGTAGCTCCTTCAAAGAGTCCAGGAACCCTTGATCCTCCACCAGCTGAGAGTTGATATCATGTAGCTTAGCAACACAGACTGCAGCAGTCTTTCGGACATAAGGATCCTCATCCTTTAGACACTTCCTGAGTGGCTCACAAAGGTACTCAGTGATCTTGTCTACCCTGATACATCCCATAGTACGGACAGCAAGAGCACGGATCAGAGGGTTAGGATCTTCACAGTCCTGAATAAAGAGATGTAACAAATGAAGCTGAGCCTATGAGTTAAAGCGGGACTGTCACGGTACGCGCATGCTCGAGCAAAGACCGCTGATCCCATAACTATCATTCAAAACGGGGATTCCCTGTTTAAATAAACCAATCACGGGACACTTCGTTTTCGCGGGAAAGTACCCACGCCCCGTGCGACGTCACCTCAGGGAAAACATAATTTGGAGTTCATTTATCAAGAGGCGACATTATGGTAAGTTTTTAGGGTTTTTTAGGCAAATGAGCTGCAAAATCGTTGTCTGAGGTGAAGATACTGTTGTAGCCCTTGAACAATTTCCATGTCTTGTGGACCCTTTTCGATATCCAGATCCTGCTTTTATTGTGTTCCCAAGCCATTTTGGCATAAGGACGACCTCGATTAGGCCTTTCTTGTTGGGCAGCCATCAGTGAAAATGACGCTCGAGTCTCATTCAATTTAAAAC
This sequence comes from Scolanthus callimorphus, assembly GCA_033964015.1. NCBI lineage: Eukaryota > Metazoa > Cnidaria > Anthozoa > Actiniaria > Edwardsiidae > Scolanthus > Scolanthus callimorphus. The sequence goes on from JAWWUD010000171.1 coordinate 78,324, forward strand.
GACAAACAACATTATTGCATTATTGCATCGACTCCAAAATTTGGTCACAATACTAAGGAGATCTCAGGAGAGAATACCCGTTATGAATTAAGGGTAGATGGACCCCGAAACAACAAGATTTGAACGGATTCTACCAGCGTAATTCCTCCCTTTCACAGCCATCGTTCCGGCCCGGACCAAAGTGATCAAAATTCGCACATGCGCGTACCGTGACAGTCCTGCTTTAAGGCCTGTTCACACGGCACAATCTTAGCTGCGATCGTTGACGTTATATCGTGCAGTGTGAACAGTCAGTGATTTGGCTTTACAGTATTTGTCTGTTTGTTGGCCATCTGAAGAAATCGCACCCACATCGCAGTGGAATCAAGTGTGACCAAGTGCAAAAACTGGTCACCTAAACATAACTTTTGGTCACTAGGTGTCATCAAGCTTGAAAAGAGCAACACAATTTTTAGTCGCCTTCCCTTATTTTTGGTTGCCCAGCAACCACCTGGTCACAATTTCCAGCCCTGTTGATATTGGATGGGTCAGTTCCTGGTATAAACTAAAATAATTTGTCACTCAAGCTCTTTAAAATGGTTGCGCTCCTACCTTAACAAATGTGTTGACAGCCATGATAGCCATATCAGGTTGAGACTTGGCATAATTCATCAGGTAGAGGTAGACAAGCTTCTTGAGTTCTAGATTATCAGTTTGCATGCAGTTGACAACATCAGGGAAAAGAGAGCTGACATCTTTGCCGACAGTCATACTGGCAATGACTTTCTTGACAGCTTCCTTCTTTCTGTCCTTCTTGTCACTGTTCAGCTCTGCCTTGAGCTCAAATATCTCACCCTTCTTGGTGGTAGTGAAGTACTTGGAGTCAGTCATGGCTTGTAGTAAAAACAAAACATAAAGAATGGTTACTTTAAAAGAGGTTAAATCTTTCCAAAGAAATCAGCCCATTAGAACCACATGTACCCTGGTCCTAGGGTGAAGCTTCTGTGTTAATCCTGTTGCCAATGAGAAGGCACTAAATTCATCATCCAATGATAGAAACTGAGTGTCCCCAGCATTTCAGCAAAAAAAAAAAAACAGAGTAAGACTAGAATCACTGAGGCAAAATGAACTACCACTGAAATACTACAAACTTGGTTCAAAAACTCAAAAACCTCACCCTGGGTAAACTACTTAATACTTAAATACTTAAATAATTTACCCTAAGGTAGCTTTCGCTAAAGTCTAGGGAGCGGCGTGAGTTCTATAGTCGCCGCAGGTGGCCAGGGATCACGAACGATCGTACAGCAGGCAAGGCGCTGGCTTTAAAAGCTTCTAAAGTAGGCGAATCTGCTACCTGAGTTGGCAGCAGATTCCATATCCTAATTGTTCTAGGGAAGAAAGAGTATTGGTGTGAAAGAACACTTGAGTAAGGCTGCTTAAATTGTAGGAGGTTTCTTCTAGTAGGTCTTGGGTTGGATTGGATGGTCTGAGGAAGACTGATGTGGACGAGGCCATTACGGATCTTATACAGCATGCACAGTTGCGCAAAAAGCCTGCGCATTTCGAGGGTGTCCCAGTTTAGGGATGCCACGAGTTCCGACGTGCTGGATCTTGGATGGTAATCGCCGGAAACGAAGCGCGCCGCGTTCTTCTGGACTTGTTCTATCTTTTTTACATCTTTCTCTGTATGAGGGCTCCAGGCTGGGGAGGCGTACTCCAAGATAGGCCGGACCATAGAGACGTAGGCACGTTCCTTGACGATCTTAGAGCAAGGTTTAAGAGTCCTTCTTAGGAGCCCTAGGGTCTTGTTGGCCTTGGAAGAAACCTTTGCACAGTGTCTGCTCCAACGGAGATCACGAGCACACCTGACACCAAGATAGTCGTGTTCTGATGCGGCGATGAGTGGTTGGGCGCCCAAGTTATATGTGAACAGACTACTGGTGCGTTTGTTGGTAATGGCGAGAACTTGGCATTTGGAAGAGTTAAACTTCATCTGCCAAGCGTCAGCCCAGGCTTCCAGTCTGGTGAGGTCATGTTGGAGTGCGACGTGGTCAGATGGAGTACGAATGTCCCTGTACACAACGGTATCGTCAGCGAAGAGACGAATGTCGGAGTTACAATGCTCCACGATGTCATTGATGTATACAAGGAATAAGGTAGGTCCAAGTACAGTTCCTTGGGGGACACCTGACGTAACAGGGATCCGACTGGAGTGGGAGCCATCAACAGCTACATATTGGGTGCGGTTAGACAGAAATGCTTCGATCCAGCCAAGGGTCTTTCCGTTGATGCCGCAGTGGTGTAATTTGTGAGCTAACTTAACGTGGGGCACCTTATCAAAGGCTTTGCTGAAGTCCAACATGATGACATCATCTTGGCCGTGACAGTTCAGTGTGTTCGCCCAATCATGTGTTGCAAGGATTAGTTGGGTCTCACAGGAGAAACCTACGCGGAAACCATGCTGTAGGAGCGACAGGATGTTGAAGGAGGAAAGGTGCCTGTTCACATGACTCAGAACAACGTGTTCCATAACCTTGCAGGCAAGACATGTCAGAGAGATAGGACCATAGTTGACGGGGTTGTCGCGTTTGTCTTTCTTGTAGACTGGTACAACCATGGCAACGGACCAATCAAGGGGAAGGACACCCTTGTCGAAGCTCTGCTGGTAAATGACACACAGCATGTCAGCCAAATGGAAAGACATGTCGTGTAGTATGCGAGCCGGGATCTCATCAGGGCCTGCAGCCTTGGATGTTTGAAGGCTATCAAGTTGTTTTTTGATACCAGCACTAGTGAAGGTAATGTCACCGATAGAAGGGTAACGGGCAGGCCAAGGTCTGGAAGATGGCCATCATCCACCGTAAATACACTCTTAAACTGATTATTAAGAGCTTCCGCTTTATCGCGCGCCGAGATAAACATGTCGTTACCAGAATGCATCAGGCAGAATGCATCAGGATTATATATTCAATGTTTATAGAGTGGATTTCAGATCAGTGTAGAAAGAAAATCAGATTTACTTTGGCTCAAGCATCTGAACTTTGCTCTCTAAGACAATCAAATTGAAACCAAAAAAGATGACTTGCAATTAGTCCTGCAACTGTCAGTGATTTCTTGGGTCACAACTAAACACAAGGCATAATTACTTCACCTACTGATTGGTTTGTAGTTGAACGAGTTTTGTTTCTGATTGGCTAAGTGTATTTACTTTGTATTTAGTTTTCAACACATCTAATGCTCTCAGCACTGCATTGAGAAGCAGAGGAACTGTCTTCATGTAGATATACTAGGGCTAAGGAGGAGGAGTTATTGGGTTCACAGATTGGTGGATCGAAGCCACAAGTTTCACATGAAATGCAGATTTTGAGGATCACAGACTTGCTCAGTTTTTTTTGGCCACAGATTTCAGACTATGAATATGATATTCGGGTTTTCACACTAAAAGTAAGGTATTGGACCATATTATCGGCCACTTCATATTATCGGCCACTTCTGAAAAACATTTATTTTCTTTGGCATAGCGGGAAAGATCGAAAAACGAAGAGAAGTCATTTTCCACAGAGCTGAGTTGATGACGGAAAAGTAACATATTTATCATGAAAACGTTTAATAAACTAATGAAATCACACCTTCAACTCTTCACCGAAGTCATGGCTTCATTTTTGCTGCACGTTCACCTTTACAAGCGCTAGAAAATGTCAGAAATTTCCCAAAACATTTGCCCAAATGCCGTGAAAATTCGCTAGAACCTTCCTTTGTCATGTTGTTACCCAAGGTTCAGTTCGATCTTGTTTTTCATTCATACTCCGCTGAACCTGTAGCTTGGGCTCACAAGTGCCTGCTGTACATATTATCGGCCACCCAGCAGATTCCCCATGAATCCAGCATGTCACGTTCAAAAAGAAAACACATTTCGCACCGAGCCTCGAAAATTCATCGTGATGTAACGCGCGTGTTTGCTCTATTTCCTTACAATCATGAAAGAGAAACTCTTTGAAAATTATCACTAACTCTTCAGAATGACTAAAGAAATAGGTGACTTAATTTGTTCCGCAAAATAGTGCGATTTATTACAAGTTGAAGCTGAAAATGTGACGATGTTTTGGCGTGTGGCCGATAATTAACACTTATTGGATTAGGTTGAGCATGATAGTGAGAGGTTTGTGTTATCTGCCGAAGCGAAGCTGAGGCGGATAACACTAACTCGAGGCGTTGACAAATCTCACTATCATGCGAAAACCGAATTCAATAATTGTTTTATTATTCAGCAACCAAGAATTCTTACCTAGCTAAACGAAGTCAACGATGAGGCTGTGCACGGCGACACGGTTTTTCAACTTCACCTTACGTCCAATGGTATTTTCCTTTTTGTATTCAATTCAAATAGCCATAGTTGATGTTTAGATATCCTGAGCAATGATCTCTTGGCAAAAATCATAACAGATTCAACGAGAATATTCGCAAAACCGGCTTTCAATTCGGAAATGAAAACCAAGATGGCGGCCAAACCTATTGGCTTGCGTTATGATGTCATTAGAGTGCATCAATCCTAATGTCTGTAGTATGACGTCAGGCACTGCGTGCCAACAAGGTTTCGCTGCGTACTCTTAGCCAATCAGAACCAAGATAGTGGCATGGCTGAATAATAATGTGTTTTGGTGGTCGATAAAATGTACTCATGAGCGATCATTTTAAATTGCTATTTTCTAGGATTCCCATGATAATCAGGTAAGAATTTCTTTACAAATAAGAAAAACAAGGTCCATATTATGCACCAGTCAATTGACAGCCCCGCACCCCCCCATTTGCGCATTAGCGGGGCATTCACTTTTTGGCAAATGAAAGGCAGTGAGCGCCTCCGTTTGCGGGGACAATCTGAGAGGTGAATGCACCGTCCCCAGGGTAATAATTAAGAGTGAATGCGCTCCTCGCCCAATGAATTTAGAAGATAACACAAAGGATTTTTACTCACTGAAAAGAGTCATGTCAATGGTGCCCAGTTTTCAATGCAGCTGCAGCCGATCGCAAAGCGTAATAAAACCATATTTTTCTACTTGCATGTACTTTCGCTAGTGTAGATTAAAATTTAATACGTGTAATTCAAGTAACAAAAATCTGTATTTGTCGTGTCTTTTGTGAAGTAAGGGGTGTTCATATGGAGGTGAGCAGCCCGGGGAAGAGAGTGACTCCCCGCTCGATGTACTGTGTGGAAGCCGTGAAAGAAAGTGAATCTCCCGACCAACGGGGCAGTAATGTAGTGTGAATTATCTACGAAAGTCCCGCTAGTACCCCGCTAATTCGCAAATGGGGGGGGGGGGGGGGTTGGGGGGTGCGGGGCTGTCAATTGACTGGTGCATTATAAGCATGTAGCGGCATTTTGGAAAAATACATTTTCTAAAGCAGCTTATTTCAGCGCGAAACCTTTTGTGGCCGATAATAGACAAAACAAGCAATCTTTGTAGGTTTAATAAAGGACATTTCGACTCTGTTTGCGGAGCAATGATTTCTCTCATTGCACTAAATGGGCTTCTAGGCATGTACTGCAAATGAAATGCAATAGATTGTAATCGGAAAGCAAAGCGTTTGCTTGGCATTTGATTTCCAAGCCGGTTCCCGCCCTCTGCAAAATGTACTACACTTCCGGTAAACTGGGATGGTAAAATTCAACAGTGAATTTCGGTCATGAATCTTCAAGAATTATAAATACGTTTGAGCCAACTACTAGAACAGTTGATATACTTTTGGAATATAACAATATGATGTACTTACTTGCTCAAATAACCTGGATTGAAGCAGATTTTCAAGCTTCTGTAATCTTCTTGTCAGAATATCCAAGATGGCAGCCGTAGCAAACTTTGCACCAGTCCTCCAAGTGAATGACACGCCCCGGTAATCCAAAGGCAACCCAAGTAATTGGAAACTTGCTTGGCTGCTCAGCAGTTCACGTGACTGTCAAGTGAGTTGGAATCAGGAGACAAAAACATTGACACTTGTGGTGGCTTCAATTCTCAAAGAAAATACGGTTGTAAGATTGCTTTAAGGCCAATGAGTCTAGCACATTTCCCTCCCAACGTAATGGAAAGTCCTTCGGCAGATGAAAGGACGCCTCTGGTTTTCGGAAGACGAAGCAAACGAGGTAGAAAATCACCAAGTGTAATGAACGACACAGGAGACCCACAAATTCCAGCACAACTAACCGGAAAAACGGCAATTCTCCCTCTTGTGTGTATTATTTTAGCCGTAATCTTCGAGAGAATCGCTTACTATGGCATCTTGGCGAACCTGGTGGTGTTTTTGACTACAGATATGGAATATGCTTTTGGAACAGACACGGTGGTGTTATGCGTGTTCATGTTCACCGGTATGGCTTGGCTTATGTCGACTGTTGGAGGGTTTGTAGGAGACTCATATAGCGGAAGATACAATGCTATATGGGGCAGCCTTCTGATATATTTCTATGGATCATTTTCTCTCATGATTGTTACATATTATGTAGCAGAAAAACCTAAACTCCAAACGCACCCCAATCTCAGTGCATTCCTTACTGTAAGTACATTAGTTTTGCTGTCTATAGGAGAAGGTGCATATAAAGCGAACATTGCAGCTTTTGGTGCTGAACAAGTTTTACCTACTGATCAAAATACATACCGACATTTTTTTAACTGGTATTACTGGAGTATAAACATTGGGTCGTTTGTAGCATATTCAGGCCTGGCATGGGTACAAATACGTATGGACTTCTTTATTGGATATTTGATTCCATTTTGCTGTGTTTTCCTTGCTTGTCTGATATTCTGTATCCCAAGGTCAAGTTACATTGTGAAACCTGCTTCTGGAAATATTTTGAGTAAAATATTTGGAGTAATGAGGGAAGCTTTTAAGAGAAGGAAGGAGAAAAAGAATACCAAGTAAGTGTATTACTAAGTTCAAGTGTTCCTTTCAGTCCTTGATGACTGTAAAGGGCCATGCGAGCAGTATTTAAATCACAAGTTGTACAAACTGCTGGAAATAAATTTTCTTACTTGATCAGACATATTGTCCAGTAAAACGTTTTTTCGGGGGTATTGACCAGACATCTGAAAATAAAATTGGTCCGACATTTGGCTATTTTGATTGGACAGTGTCTGAAGACTGGCACTTATTTCCAGCTCTGGTACTATACTAGTATTTGAAATATCCAGGAAAAACTAATCAGCACTTTGATATGTCACACACAAAAATTAGGGGTGATCTGACACCAACACATAGCAACAAACATCAGTCAGAACATTTTAAATTTTCAAGGTACAAGGTTTTTTTCAAGGTTTTGACTCAAAAACATGGATCTATTAGTGATGTGATTTCACGTTCATTTCACAGGCTGATTGGCTAGAAAATAATGGTGAAACATGCCTTCCTTAGTGTGTAAGAAACTGGGAATCACATCACTAAAACGTGCATGTTATAAAGTCCAAAGAACATGAAAAATGTTTGCCATTCACCATAGGTCAGAAATGGTAGTATATGCAGCAAGCTATAGTATGAATTTTTTACTCACAGAAAATATGTTTATTTTATTACTGACTAGTTATGACAGCCCTAATATGTACATTATGTCTATTGATCAGAGAGGTTACATGTACACCTTAACTTTGCCTTTTCACGCTCTGTTGAGCATATTAATTACGCCTTGATCAGAGGCTGGATAACCATGTGTTTTTCTATTCAAGCTCTGTCTACCCAAGTCTTGAAGAGTTTCTGCCCATTCAGAGCTGGATGGACAGAGCCATGATCAAATATGGTGGAACCTACTTGGATTCAGATGTAGAAGAAGTCAAAACACTCCGTAATATTTCACTGATATTTGTGGCACAAATACCGTACTGGATTATATATTTCCAGGTTTGTATTGTTTGTTTGTATGGCTGGATTAGTTTTCTTCTGGGGTAGGAGGGGAAGGAAATTATTTTTTAATTTTCTCAAATAAGGACATTAAACCATAGGTCCTGTCTCTCACATACACTACACTAACCGGAACCAGAGGGACGTTAACGAACCATGAGGACCATCGGAAGTTGCCCACCTCGGTTGAAACAGAACTCACAATGCTAACACACACAATGTTTATAAAGCTAGTTTCTTTAGGATGAGTTATCTGTTAATGTAAAGCGCTTTGAGCCACAAGGATAAGCACTATATAAGCATGGTTACTTTACTTTACTTACTGTTTTGTCAGTTAACAGTAGCACATTTTACCATCATACAAAGAGAGAAGTACAACAGATCCATATGTATCTCCTCCATGGAAGAGGTTGCAAATATCAGGGAATAGGGGAGGTGTCCGTATGCCTCTTATTTCCCATTACAATCACTGTCTTTTCACTAGAAATTCCAGGAGATTTAGTCTAGTCGCCAGAGGGGGTTCACGTGCACCCCCCGGAACATTTATGGGGACATATATTTTTAGAACCCTTAGGGTGTCTAGAATCTGGTTTGAGGTGTCCCCAGCCGGAAAAAGTGTCCCACGGCCACTTTTTGGGCCGGTTTTTGTTTTTTAATTATATTCTTTTGTTATTTAATGAGATTCAATGAGCCAATTTTATAGATTGTAGCACTGTACAAAAAAGCTCTTTAGATTCTAAAACTATACTTTTACGATCTTGGGAATACTCTGATCACATGTAGACTAGTTAAATTGCTGTCTCAGCCTTTTCCCGTCACATATGCTTATCGTTTTGGTAGAAATATCGTTTTGGTAGAAATACAAAGGCTGACAGAGTCAGCCTTTGTAACATGTATACGTAACATGTATAAAACGGGCATGTAAATTGTACATATGTGTTCAGTCTATCAATGACACAATAATAGCATAAGTGGTAAGACTGGAATGCTTTTCTGAACAGTGCTACAGTCTATAAAATTGCCTCATTGAATCTCATTAATAACAAAAGAATATAATTAAAAACAAAAATCAGCCCAAAAAGTGGCTGCGGGACACTTTTTGGGCCGTGGGACATCTAAAACCAATTTTTTGATATCCTAAGGGTTCCAAAAAAGTATGTCTCATTACTAGTTCCGGGGGGTGCACGTGAACCCCCTCTGGCGACTAGACTAATTGGGGGTCCTTAGGTAAATTCCCTCTGTAGTGGGGATATGCTCATTTCTGAAAATACACAATGTAAACATACTGTTACTCTGGTTTTCATAATGACTCCCTTTACATTTCCAAATGCTGAACTGCATTTTTGGCATCTGTCAAACCTTTTAAGACGGATGCATGGAGTTTTCAAAGTTTTGTTTGTATGTTATGATGGGAAAATTGGTCTAGCTGGTCCCAATTAATTATAAAAAAAGCTATCAAAGCCTATGTGAAATCACCCAATAATTTCGATCGATTTTTCGAACCAAAAATATGGTGGACAACCTCTGAAGCTTGTCCACTTGTCACAACCAGAGTGACCAAAACCTTGACTGTACCACATTGGTGTTCCATCTGGCAGAATTCCTATTTTTTTGTGTGTGACCAATGTTGAATCTCTACTCTGATTATTGTTTATAGATGAATTCTACGTTCCTCAATCAAGGCCTTCATATGAATGTAACACTAGTGGAGCCTTTGGGGTTCAACATCCCTGCTGCTTGGCTCTCATTGACTGATGTGATCTTTGTCATCTTCCTGATTCCTATTATGGATAAATTGGTCTATCCCTGGCTTGACAAAAAGGGCCTGAGCATGACAGTACTCATGAGAATAGCAATAGGTATGCCTTTTATACTAGGTTATACAGTTTGCTTTTGAGTGGCATACTGCAGAACACTTTTAGAGCTGGGGGGGCTGAGTTTTATTGAAGCTAGATATATTTGTGTATTTACACATAAGAGAAGAAAAGGAACAGACAAAGAACATAAGAAAAGGAACAGACAAGAACAGAAGCGTGTCATTTTTGTTTCTGTTTTGTTTCTGTTTTGACATTAGGCTCAGAGAATGTAGGGGTTAATATTACAGTGTGACATATTTTCATCAAAATGTATATGAGGTAAAAACGTGAAAAAATGAAATTACGTGGTCCACTTCATTTTTTGCCTCTTCGGCGCCCCCACTTTTTACGGTGCTCTGTCACCCCTGCAGAATATCCCACATGTCACTTGTATTTTCTGGTATATTCACACCAGCTTTAAGGCGAGGAAAATATGGTTGGTTGGTATGGTTGGAAAATACAATGGCAAGTAGGATGACACTTCTGCAGTATGACACTCGAAAGCATTGTTAACTATTTTATACACATACACTGTAAATGATAAAAGGCTGAGTTGAGTGGAATACCGCCAGATTCTGTTCTGCCAATTTAACCATTTGAGTCAATCCTTTTCTTGCCCAGTTTTGCCAGTGCATCTGAGTCTACATGTATGTCCCTGAGAAAAAAAGACCCTTCTTCTTTATATGTGCGGATTTCAATTTCTGTATTCAGGCAGTATTGCCGAAATGTGTAGGATGTTCTACCTATTTAGCGTCTAGTTTTATTTTAATTTATATTTCCACTTTACCAATGGGCGCTATGCAGATTTTCATTATATTATCATACCCTTATATGTTAGTTGAAGGAACTGTGTTTTGTTCTATTTTATAGGCTTCTTGTTTGCTGTGGCTTCTATGGTTGTAGCAGGGGTTGTAGAGTCACAGCGCTCCCATCAAATTGGAATTCATAATGGCACTCAGGTTATTAATAACAAGAACTTCACTACAGCTGAAATGACCATCTTGTACCAAGTGCCACAGTATGCTCTTATTGGGATCAGTGAAGTATTTGCAAGTGTTGGAGGTGAGTTACATTGTATGATTCCAGAAAAAATCCATTACCCGCCCAACCCTTCCCCCATGGGACCGGTAGGCTGTATCTATGAAGTATGATTGTGTCTATGCCTATGCATATGTCTGTCTACTTGTGTCTTTGTCTAAGACTATGTCTATGTCTTATGATGCCCACCCAACCACCATGGTTGGGCAATAAAAGCAGTGTGAGTGACATTAGAAAATTTTTCACCAGTTGTTTGCATCTGTATTTTTTTGTACCCTTTAAGTGCCACTCAAGGAAGATATTAACTTTATTTCATCAAAACGTTTAATGATTAAAACTAAATTTCACGAAAGAACAATTCCTTTTGCGCGCATCTGATTTTTTTCTACCAATTTTTAAAGATTTATTTGCTTTCACAAGCAACCTTGCACCTTGCATTGTGGAAGTCAACTGACGTCACAACTTACTGTGGTATCATTATAGAGATGCATCCCTTGCCACGCATCTCTGCGCCATATTTCTAGCTAGACCCGTTCTCGGTGTGACGTCAGACGCGAGATAATTAGCACAAAATTAGCATACGGATTTCCTTACTAAAAATAAGTGCGAAACAAATATATTTGAAAATTGGCAAGAAATTTAGGGTGGCGCAAATAGGAGTTTTCTTTCGGGAAAGTTAGTTCTAGTCATTAAACTTTTTTAAACTTTCAAATGGAGCTGTGAAATACTGAAAACAGCAGTTTTATCTAAAAGAACAATTAACTGTTTTAGGAGGTTTGCAACTGGATGAGTTGTACTTTTGACAAATTGCAGATACAGTAAAAACCTGCAAAAAAGAACAAATGGATTAAGAACACTCAGGCTGAAATTAATTGGCCAAAAAGGTACCTTATACATAAGAACACATGCAGCCTGAAAACTAAAATTGTTCTTGTATAAAACATTGCTGCCAGTTAGACAGCGGTGGGAGACGGACCGTCTTATTACTGATCCAACCATGCTTCCAGATAGCCTCCTCCGCAGGCAACGCTCGAAAGAAAAAGAAAAAAAAATAAAAAAAAAAATGGCGGCCGAAGGCCGCTCGGGATTCCTGTGGAGACACTACGAGCGCACAGCGCGAGACGGGGGTCCTGTGGCGAAGCGACGAGCGCGAAGCGCTAGGAGCTGAGCACGAGCGTCGAAGACGCGAGCGTTGCCTGCCAAATATCGAACGGTTGGAACCAGTCGTGTCACCCGCTGGGACCAGTCATGTCACCCCGGGTAGGTGGGGTTATTTTTGCGCGACAATCCTACTATCTAGACTACACTTGGAATTATAAAATCGCGTTGGTTTTCTCACTGGATCAAGATGGCGGATGGCCTAGCGAAGAAAAAGTCATCAAGAATTAAGGATCCTCCTGTTTGTAGCACAGACTACAAGAAAGTTTTAAAGACAGTTAGGGAAAAGAGAAAAGAAATAGAGAGCAAGGAGACCGAATTAAATAGTTTGAAAGCGGCATTCGAGGAGCTTAACTTAAGCTCTCCCATGGATCACAACTCCCGCTACCAGAAGCAGAACTCCCGGAACTACTCGAACTAGAAGAACAAGAAGTGGAATTACCAGTCGAACAAGGGCCGCAACGTTTACATGCAGATGGGGGCGAGCATCAGGCTATTGATTTTGGTGCTGATGGAAGTAAGATAAGAGAAAAAATTGTCACTCCAGGTGGAACAAAACGGAAAGGTAATATAAGCTTACAAATTATTATAAAATCGTTGCTTAGACTGTTGTACTGGTTTACGCTAAATTAAGTAATGAAAGTTGATCTTAAATAGTTGCTAAAGTTGATATTTTCTTTGCAGTTAGGCCCATGCACCGACAGTTGTGTTTTGCAATGAAAGATGCCTTGGGGGATCTCGTCGAGGAAATGCCTGGAAATGTGCTACTTGTCGACGATTTGTTGGCGTCTCTTCTCATAAAACACCCTCATCTTAAGGGTATTGAGCAGTCCAGGGTCCTAACATTGGTCTCGGGCGTCCTTGGCAAAGCACAAAGGCAGGGGAAAAAGAAAGTGTGAGTTTTTAGATTGACACCAACGGTTCTGTATCTTAAATTTTGCTTGAGTGCAGACTGCAGAGATTCAAGAAAGTTCACTTCACTTTAACTTAATGATCCCACTTTAATATCACCTCCAATGGATTGCACAGGCACTCTTAGGGGTTGAAAATTTCTTTGGCCAAAAATGAAGAACCTCGTTTCCTTGACAGTCAGAATTATCATGTACGTTTATCCCTGGATAACTTATACAACCTTTCAGGAACCGGCCCCTGTTCTTTAATTTGCATGGTTTCTAAGAGACAAGTGTCTGTTCTTTTTTTGCATGGTTCCTTAATAGAGTGTGTTTGTTCTTTACATTAATTTGCAGGAGATACTATAGAAACATTGCACTTAAAAAAGGCACTAATCCTGATCAAGGTACAGTAAGACATTTTCCAGTCATGTATTTGACAGATATAAAGCTTGTACACTGCATTAGCTTTCTATTTGTTTTTGAAAGAGTTCACTAATGTTTCAGATTGGTATGAGAAATTGAAAGCAACCACAAAGAAAGACAACTGCTTGAATTGGGGGGAGGGGGACATGATCATATTCCATCTAACTAATCTAAGGTTTTATCCATTTTAGAAGCGGAATTGGTAAAGTCTCCACAGAGAAAAGCTAGACGGGGTATGTAACACATACAGAAGGGTCACAGCGACATCAATCTTAAGGTGTAAAACATCTGTAAAGGAAATCGTCCATGAAACATATTTAAGCCCCAACAAGCGACGCAAAAGGGGCCATTATTTATACTTTTGAGAAAAACTAATATCTCCACTTTACCATATGCTAATTGAATGACCTGGAATACAAGGAATTCTATTATATAATTTTAGTCTTTATGACAGGAACAAAATATAATTTTTTGGTCAATATTAATTTTGAACTATTATTACTGGTAGTTCTAATTTCCAGTCTAAACCTTTTGTACAGGACTTCTCCAGATGTCAACTGTTCCACAATCCCATTTCCAAGGTATGAATGTAGGAAGGGGATACATAATTGTACTTGGAAGCATAGAGTGGTTTTCACATGACTGTCATGAAACCAATTGCAAAGTAATTACACCAATTCTGAACAAAACATATAGGAGTAATAACAAGTAATTTGTGAATTACACATGACAGTCATCTGAAAACTATAATGCAAATTGTTTTTGTTACGCATTTCTAGGAATGTGTGGAATCCTCCCATATAATACAATAATTGGAAGTCAAATTGTTTTGTCATAATTACTTCAATTCTTGTATGTTGGTTTGAGAATGATTGATAAATTACAAGTATTAGCTTTTAAAAGTATTATCCAAAATTAACGTTATAGGGAGAAGTATTCTACAATTACCATTAAAGGATGATGATTCAGTGGGGATTGACAACACCATCCATGGCTGTGCGCCAAAGGCACTGAATGTATGGCAAGATGTGCAACAGTCATTTACAGATCAAGCAGGCCTTGATGTTGACACAGCAGCAATCTTCAAAAAGCTTGAAGAGATACAAAAAATACAAGAGGAGTATGCTACGCAGATTATCTCGAAGCAAGAAGAAGTTATACAATTGTACAAAGAAATTCTGGACAGTGGTAATCTGCTAGGAGGCTTGTTGTCACTATCCGAAAAGAGCACAATCAGAGAGGAAGTGAAAAAGACAAAATCACTGTTTAATCTAAAGATAAGGGGTTGTGATGGGGTACAAGACTTGATGAACAATTTTGAACCTGGACTGTTTCAAAACCTTGTTGAAGACATGAGAACAGAATGTCCTACCATCACCAACATTATTGAGCAGCTTGTATTGTCATCAAACACCCGCAGGAATACTCTGAACACTACTCAAAGGAAGCTTAAAGCAGGAATACATCTGTTGGCATCACTAATGGATGTTAGAGATCAGCGAGGGCACAATGACATTCCTGTTCTGTTTGGACTTCTTTGTATTTGTCATGGTGCAGGGCCATCCCTTATACATATTCTACAGCACCTTGGGCTATCTGAGTCCTTTCCTGTCCTGTGAGTATTTATGCAATGTAGTCTGTTTAGTAGCCAGCAAACATAGGGGACTAGCTCAAAAGCTCAGCGTTAACTAAAACAATCAAACTTAGAAAACACTGAAATGGCATATTATCTTCACATGTGAAGATATCGCACTTGCCTGTTGTATCTGATGCCTTTTTTTAAAGATTCTAAAAAAATAGACACCTTATCCATACCCCTCCTATCGAAGTAGTTTGAGATTTTATGACTCCACCTAACCCTCTTGAATTTGTGAAATATAAACTCAAAATCCTCAAATAATGTATATTCCTACATTCATAGGATTGGTATTTTGAAGAGCCAACTGCAGCATTACAAGGAACTCATCAAGAAGAGAGTTAAAGTCGATGTCCCAGTTCTAACCTATCAAGATAACATGCAGATGAAGAGAACATCACTGAGGCATCTCCGTCTTTCAAAGTTACAAAAAGAAAAAATGAAGCAAGGGAAAATGTGGGATTTTACTGTACGGGGGTATCGTGAAGCAGAAGTCCAGGGAGTTGAACATTTATTTGCTGACCCTGTTAAAGCTTCTAAAC
Source organism: Scolanthus callimorphus (assembly GCA_033964015.1). Classification (NCBI taxonomy): domain Eukaryota; kingdom Metazoa; phylum Cnidaria; class Anthozoa; order Actiniaria; family Edwardsiidae; genus Scolanthus; species Scolanthus callimorphus. The sequence continues at coordinate 93,730 of JAWWUD010000171.1, forward strand.
CTCAGAGAGATATTGTTGGGCTGAAGTACCAGGACCTAAGAATAGGTATTTACAGATAAATATATATAGAGGATATTACACAGTGACGTGAAGATATGAGCAAATGAGTAAAATATTGTTTTTGACACAAGAAAATAAAACTCATATGTTCAAGCCACTATGTACTTTTCTTTTTATTATATAGACACCAGAAAAAAAAATTATTCAAAATTAATTTCCAAGCACTTTTGTTCTGACCGATATCCTCACTAGTGAGGATATGGAGAATATGTGACTCAGGTCCCGGATGTAGCTTCATATGAGAACTACAAGTGGCGTATTTCCCAGTAAAACACCCTTGTCCATATAATAAATGTCTTTAAAATGTTCAAGTGTGTGACCATGCTTGACCTCGAATCAGATGCAAATTTTGTTTTGTTTTGTTTTTCTTCAAAAATTGTATTTACCAAGTCATAAAATTGTGCTTTATGTTGAATCTGAATTGAGTCACACTTGGTACTAGAGCCATGTTTGGCAGTTTACCCCTTAAACTGGCATGTGCTGGTGTCTAAAAATTATTGTTTACTGATCATGACAATTCTTAACACTGCAAAATCTTGGCTTTCTTCTACCTGTGTTTTGGCTTGTCAATAAATGTGGGCATTTGGAAGCCTCTGCAGGTAATATCCTTTTTATTATTTTTTTCAAGTCAGTGGATATCAAAATTTGCATGTTTTAATTGTGATTGCAAATGTTTAATCTTGTGCCATGTACTGTATGCCATGCATTTTTTTCATGAACTGAACTGAGCTGAACTGAATTTAAGTGACAATAAGTTTCAACAGAAATGGTGAAACAAGAAGTCTTTTAACACAAATCTGTATCTCCTAATTGTAGACACAAAAGAATTCTCAGTAGTCTGATCAGTTGGTCCCTCAAAGTAAATTATATGACAGTGTCATCCTTTGCTCGTAATACAGTATTGGGGCAGTCAACAGTTCAGAAGTATGTATACAAATGCAAATGTGTTACCTATCATAACTCCACAGAATGTAATCAAGAGCAATTTGAGAGATGGCAGAACTTCAAAGAAAGAGAAATGCTCAGGAAGCTCCACTTAGGTCTCAATGCAGTTACTTTGTCTTGTGAGGAAATAGCAGGCTCTACAGATGAGGAGCTGAAGACATCAACTTCATCAGAAACCAAGGGAGGGTCATACATGTATAAGATTGAGATCCCTCCAGTAGATGAGGACTTTCCATTGCTGTCTAAAGTGAAGTCAAGAATTTATCCTCTACCTATCTCACATGAGAATCAATGCACAAACATTGGTACAGCTAGCAACCTTGATCTGTTTACAAGTGAGTTTGGATTTGAATCAGAGACCAAGAACAATTACCTACCCTTGTCCAGATCAGGAAAGGACTTTGATTTAGAGAGGGCGTACCAGAGGTTTGCTTTCATGAAAATGCTAGAAAAACATAAGGAGCGTCAAAGACAGTATGAGCAGTTTCTGAGAGGAGTGGCAAATGTTGACATCTTGGCTGAGGATGATGAACAGGAAGAGGCTGACGAAGAAAGTGATGATGACTAGTATAGCCTTGCTCTTTTTTTCAGTTGATCTGAAACATTTGATAAATGTACAAATTGGAAATGTTTGATACCACCAAATGTTAATGTTTATTGCTTGCCTGGTTGGCTTACTTTACATAAATAGGCCTAGATATTTTTTATAACATGAAAGTGATAAATGAATGAAATTAAATGTATTTGCTACATCATACATGATAAATTCATTTTGTAAATGCCCCCTCATTTGTGGGCCACTGGCAAAATACCTAGGCCCGTCCACAAGATATCCCTGTCCTCCCAGGGGAGTACTCCTAGAAATGTACAGGGCGTAGGCAGAAAATTTTTTTGGGTGTGTGTGTGTAGGTTATGACAACATTTTCCCCTATCTCCCGGTTTTCACTTGTCCAAGGTTGGCAGGTATGTAAAACTCACTTTTTGATTGTGTCATAACCCTGGCTATGCCCATGTAATTTCACTCTTTTTAGTTGACAAATTAACAAAATTTATCGAAACTAAAGCCCTACAAAGCCCCTTCAGATGCATACTTGGGATACCTGTGGTTGGGGTACCTATGGTGTATCTACTTTCTGTTATTTTAGCGTACGGATGGCGCTATAAGAGAAGAAGAAAACACGGAACTTCTAAGTATTTAATTTGTATTAATTAGAAATCATGATTATTGTATTTGAGTTCGAATTATCGGATGCTGCTTTTTTTTGGACCCGGATCACGGGTTTCCTGTGGTATGCGTTTTGCACATGGTTCAGTCAAGCGTGAAAGTGACAACAAAAATGGCCGCGCGCGAAGAGCTGTGGAGGAGTTTGATTGAAAATATCGGTACCAAGCAAGCAAACGAAGAGCTCGATAAACGGGTCGCGACTTTGTTGGATACACTAAGAGAGATTTCGTCCCTGTACAGCGATGACGACGTTCTGCGAGCAAAGGTTTTCGCTATGAAAGAAGAGTGGTTTCCCGCGAGAGATCAGTATCTGCGAAGCGTCCTACATCTTGCTGCAACAAGAGGAGATACCAGGCTAGTTAGAGCCTTGGTATGGAGCGGCGCTTTAATCAATGAAAAAGACGGGATAGGACAGACACCATTGACTTTAGCTCTGCACATGGGACACACGCCAACTGCCAAACTTCTAGTTGATATTGGAGCATCGCTAAATAATGAATTCTACGGCACGATACCACCTTCAGATATTGTCAAAATAAAAAAGGACGTGTTCATGGAAGAGATTATACAGAACAGACTTGAGGAACAGCAGACATTACGGGAACATATTGAACGTTTTCTTGAGTCAGCCAGCTCAATGGATTGCAATGATACCGATGAGGCAAGGGAGGATGAGAACGGTGCAGAGAAGCAAAGTGCGAAAAACTTTTCGCGATACTTGAACATTAACATAGGAGACCAGAAAAATACTGCGACAATCCAGTCTTGTGCAAATAAATGCCCAGATCGGTACAGTTGTCATAGCCCTGGAGGGGGCGACTTCCATAACAGGGGGTATATTAATGACTCCATCGCAAGGATAGCTGGGCCAGGTGGCTTTTGGCACGTGGTAGAACACGTTATGAAACGCCCTACAGTAAATCCTGCATCTTTCAAACTAAAATTTAAAGACAATAACTACAACAACAACGACGAGGCTCTGATGGACTACGATGATGGACTTTCTATTGCAATGATGAAATGCTTTAGAAAATCTGACTACTTTCCTAGCCCAAAAGAGCTGGAAAAATGTCTAAAGGAACATAAATGCCACAACAAGATTCTTCTGGACAAATTCGACGAATGGGCGGAAAGTCAAAAGGAAGATGCGGTATTTGCATACAATCTGGAAGTACTATGCAAATTAATGCCCATCACTAGGTGGTATAAAGAGTCAATCAGACATGGGAATGGCATTGCTATAGAAGGGGGTGTGGATGTTGTGCCCAGCACTGTTCGCACCTCTTGGCAAGTGCAATTACCGTGACGAAGCTCTAACCCAGTGTGTTAACGCTGTTGCAAAGTGGCCTCTTGCATACCGAAACATGTATCAGAGAAACCGCACAGTGAATTTAGAGGGGAAGCAAGGTCGACAATTGGCTGGTGACGAATGGGTGGAGGACTTCTTAGTACGCCCTGTCAAGCAGTTTGCAAGTGCTCAGAGCTCATTTGCCATGGTTGAGCTCATGTCATGTAATGTCAGCTTCCTGGAAAAGAACCGAAATATGTATAAGAGCAGAGAGGCATTTGATGTGCATAACACCAGGAAGCACAAGAAACCAAGCTCTCTTTATGACCAGACAAAAGTTGCACAGTTTGTGTTAAAAGAGAAATGGTTTGAGAATCAAGACAGGAAGAATGTCAAGGTATACCCATGGTCAGGAAAGAAAGTAAGAGATGGTGCAACTGTTCAAAAGAAGTACATTGACACATTGGAAAAAGGGCATGCCAAAGTAGAAAAAGAGTTCCAATCCTTTTTGCATAGGAAATATCCTAATGATATGTTGTGAACTGTCTATGCAGGGGTGTAGCCAGGTCTTCAGCAAGGGGGGGTCACAACCTTAATGCTAACTGTATTTTTTGTTTACTGTATTTTTTGGCACCCCAGGACCCCCCAAGATATGCCCCTGCTACGCATCAGTACAGTAAAAACCAGCATAAAAGAACAAGTGGATTAAGAACAATCAGGCTGAAATTTGTATCCAAGAACACATGCAGCCTGAAAAATGAAAAATTGTTCTTGCATAAAAAATAACTGCCAGTTAGATTCAAGTACAGTAACCGTACTAAGTAGATCAATAGACCATTGCACACAGAATTCTACAGCAGGCACTGTATGGGGATTTCCAGGGTGTATTTAGCCAAAATAGCTTAATTTTCTGCCAATCATAATCTTTAGTTGACTGTTGGTAGTGAATGCAATTTTAAGAACACCTCAAGAACATTTCAGGCTGATTTTGCAGAAATCCCCCAATGTATAAGAACAGCCTGAATTTCCAAAGCACCTCTTCTTTTATGCGGGTTTTTACTGTATGAGCTCAACCAGCTCTCATAAAAATAACACAAAATCTAAGAATTTGTATGCAAATAATATTCATTGTTAATAAATCTACATTTTATTGATCAATGAATTCTCAAAAACTGTTTCCACAGTACACATACAGAAAAACAAATATGGATAATATGTTGATAAAATGTTTGCAGGTATACCGGTATGTAAATTTTTTACCTGTAAAAGTAAGAAATGTAAATAAAGTTCAAGTTCGACGTTGTTTTAAAATAATTTCATTTATTATTAGAAGAAGTAATTCCAATACACGCTAGTAATTATAAAATTGAATATTCTGATCATCAAATCGCTATCCTTATCACACACACTTTGTAGAAATGTCTAACGTAAATTTCAAAGCTCCCTTTCCGATTGGCAGTGCCTATAAGTCCCACATAGCTGAGCTGTTCTGCAAGAGGTTGCTTGTAATTAAAGTGATTGGTTTGCCCTCATTATGTTGTTACCTTTAGTTTATGGGTGTTTAAGTTTCTCCAACACCAAATGCAATGCACCCCCCTTCTCCCTAACCTACAAACTCTGGATTATTATTTAAAAAGAATTCTGCCAGGATTGGCTATATGATGCTACAATTATATAGGGGCCATGTTCCTTGTCCATAAATTCATTGCTTTGCTGTAACAAAAAATAATTATTCTTATTCTACATGTAAGTTAGATTTCATAATCTAGACAACCAATACTGGGAGTAAATTCTCCAAAAGCCTTATAACTTGTCTCACTGATGCAATGAATCCTGTTGATGTAAACAAAGCAATGCATTATGGGCAGGATGATGAGATACAATGTTTCCTTCTATTCCTGCCTAGCTCTGCACAAAAATGCAGTTTTGCTACTTTTTCAAGCATGTAGCAAATATAAAAGGAGATAACTTGATAAGTTATGTTTAGTCAACCAAATATTGCACTATCCAGTTGAGTGTGGAACACATATAGTTTTGTCAATAAGTTTAAATCTTTCATTTGGATAGTCTTCAGTCTCAAAAAGCATGTTGTCAAGGCCGGTTCATAATGTTAAGGGAATGATGTCAATGTCGCAACAAAGTTTCAAAATTATGAGCTTTTCCTTGACAACATTACAAACTCCACTTGACAACATACTTTTTAAACATACAAAAAACTTAATGAGAAAACTTTAGGCACTACACACTACTTGATAGTGCAGTATTTGCACATAGTCACTAACTGGCAACTTTGAAAAAAAGTTAATTTCAAGCCCTGAGAATGCTGATTGATATGAAAACCAGCAATAAGGTGTCATACATTACAACTGGAGCTACATTCCCAGGTAGAGGGTTTTAAAGTTCAACGCTTAACATACTTAATAACACTAATTCCTAGGGCTAATAGGTCATGGGCTTTTGGCCCTAATATAATATTCAAAGACATGCTGCCTCCAAGTCTAGTTTGGATTGGCTTTTCCTCAAGAATGCCATAAAATATCAACAGATGCAAGAACTTCTCCAACAAACTTGTGGGCATCACTTTCTTGTTGAGTGTTCCAAAAGTAGAGAAATTGTCCAGGCCTGCTTCTAAAATGGCTTTTTGTCTACTTCCAGCCAGATAACTTTTCAATGTACTGCACGTCAGAGTCTTTCCTGTTAACTGCACCAATGCTTGTACAACTTTTACTGCATCAACAGTTCCATCGGTTATTTGAAATTTACCGTTACTCTCACAATTGTCACATGATGTAAGGCAGCGAAAATTGTCCCTCTGCTCTCCAAAATAACTGAGAATCTGCCGGTGCCTGCAGTGGACTGGATTTTCCAGGAACTCTATCAGCTCATTGACAGATTGCACTGAAGCCAAGTATTCAGGATTTCCGAAAAACATTCTGCATAGTGCAAGCTTGTCACCGTATGAATAAAAGAGTCGGCAAACAGAGGCCAAGCCATCTCGTCCTGCCCGCCCACATTGTTGAAAATATTCATCTATGCTGGTAGGGGTGCGGGCATGAAGCACAAATCGGACATCTCCCTTGTCAATCCCCATACCAAATGCTGCATTAGCCACCATCACCTTTGCCTCTCCTCTTATCCATTTTCCATAGCTTGCTGTCTTCAACTCTTGTGAAAGTTGCCCATGGTACTTGACGCATTGAATTTGGCGCTTGATCAGTTCAGCATGAACCTTAGCAACATCACTTGGGAAAACACAATAGACTATACCACAATCACCTTCATGCTCAGCTAGGAATTCACAAATGTCATCGTATTGTTTGCTGAGCGCTCTCTTACTTCTAAACGTAAATTATCTCTAAACACTGATGTAGAGTAAATCTTGAGTTCCCCAAATATTGCTTTCAGTTTTTCCTGGAGTTTGCCTGGAACGGTCGCACTAAGTAGCAACTTTGGCACTTGGAGTTTAGCGAGAGACTCGCAAACTGTCAGATACTCTGGGCGAAATGTGCTTCCCCATGTGACAATTGTATGTGCTTCATCAAAAACCAGTCTTTCAAAGTCTACCTCAGACAGTCCGAGTTCTTCGTCAAGTAGTACTTCGGGGGTCGCTAAAATTATCTTAAAAGTTTGAATAGTCGAGAGTTGTTGCTGCTGAATAGCACGAGGGTCCTCCCCGGTGAAGCCTGGTGCACACTAGCGACATAACGACATAAGGACGTTATGTTGCAAACGAAAAAAGTACGGGAAATAATTGAAACAATTAATATTTTCCATGGATCTCATTAGATTACTTCACCAAAGCAATCTTATGTTATTTTTGACGACTTCAACTTCTTGAAACCACTAAATTTTGTTCGCGTGACATTTTTCTTATGTCGTTATGTCGCAAGTGTGCACCAGGCTTGAATTTACATGCCTGAATGTCCAGATTCATGCAACGAACTAAAAGATCATCTATTAGGGACTTGACAGGAGAAATAACTAGTGTTGGTTTTGTTGACAAAACCGCTGGCAACATAAACATCAACGATTTTCCTCCTCCAGTTCCAGCAATAGATAGAACATTTTCCCCTTTCAGGCACTGAGCCAATACTTTGGGTTTCCTTCATTTCGCCCCTTGCAAAAAGAAACCATCACATATGTGATGGTTTCTTTTTGCAAGGGGCGAAATGAAGGAAACCCAAAGTATTGGCTCAGTGCCGTATCCAGCAATCCGTCACCCTCAGCAGAATTACATTCGCTCGATTGATCGCAATTATCAACAGAAGAACTCTGCTGAGCATGGGAAAGTACTTCTCCCGCCAGTGGATTTATTTTCTCCAGAAACAAGAGCTCTGGTTCACGTTTTCCTTGAGTGAAGCGGTAACACACGAAGCAATCCGTATCGCGAACCTCGAGGTCGGTCGTATCAACGAACTCACAAAGTAGCGAGATTTTCAATGCGACTTCGTAGAATGAACCTCCAGAAACCTTTCCGATGTCTTGTTGGTTAATATTCACTTGAAATTGTCTAGAATTCGTCTCTTTTAATGGAGGAATATTCGAAAGTTTTCGGATAAGCTCTGCGTTGATGCCTTCGCTAGGTGCCATTTTTACAGAACAAAATTTTACCCAGCCACCCGGACTACAAATATATTTTGAAACTTTTTGCGAGCTCCCTCCCCTACTCCGTAGGATATGATATGCGCAGAAGAGCCTGCGCGAACGGTACAAAGCCCTTCGATATTTGGCAGGCAACGCTCGCGTCTTCGACGCTCGTGCTCAGCTCCTAGCGCTTCGCGCTCGTCGCTTCGCCACAGGACCCCCGTCTCGCGCTGTGCGCTCGTAGTGTCTCCACAGGAATCCCGAGCGGCCTTCGGCCGCCATTTTTTTTTCTTATTTTTTCTTTTTCTTTCGAGCGTTGCCTGCGGAGGAGGCTAGCTTCCAGACTAATTGTTGTTATTGACTAATTGTTGTTACTAAATAACTGTTGCCTTCTGCCAATCACATTCTTTATTTGACGGTGGTAGTGTATACAGTATTTGATGTTAAGAAACAACTTTAAAGAACATTTTCAGGCTGATTTTTATAGATTATTCAAGCTTCAGGAGGCTAGATTCCGCTAAGAAAATAGCACGAAAATAGGGATATCGCACGAGTCGCGCAGCGACGAGGGCGATATCGCCTTTTGAGTGCTATTTTTGGCGAAATCTACCGACTATACTTGAATCCTATGATATCTCGTCCTCAATTTACACAGAAAGAGATATCATAGGATTCTGCAGAAAACATCCAATGTACAAGAACAATCCCCAAAACATCTGTTCTTTATGCGGGTTTTTACTGTAGCACAAAAAATGCCTCCAAGAAACAAGAGTCAATATCAAATTCTTGCACTGCTCTTGTCATTAGGAAAACTGTTTGAAAAGTCCTACAAAAGTACATTGTACGTGTGAGTGGAAATTATATACTCTCATTGCAATTTCATTTTTACCTGTTTCTAGGCCTGGAATTTGCGTACAAAGAAGCACCTCCAACCATGCAGAGTTTTGTGATGGGAATGTTTTATTTTGTGCAATCTATGGGAGCTTCTTGGCGTGGCTTGTATGCTTTTTCGACCCACGTTTACACTGGACAAGTGATAGCGGCGAACATGGACCAGGAGAAAACATGGACCATATTTCTATCTCCTTGGGGGTATCATGTTTATTAGTTGGTTGATATTTGTGGTGGTTAGCTTTCGGAGCAAAATGGGATTATTTAGCGGACGGAACAAAGCAGAATCAATTAATAGTTCTTTAACTGGGGAGGTCATCGCTCGGTCGGGCCGCATCTTCGACTACCGGGCCATCTCGACATTCATCTATTCGGACTTGAAATGATGAACAATTTTCAGGAGACAGATAAAATAAATGAAAGGTTTGCAACATTCGTAGAATGGTTTGAGAAGACATTTATTCACTCTCGATGCTTTGAGGATTTTTTTGTGTGCGGGATTCTAAAGTCGTTTTCGCCAATCAACGCGTGCGTAAGAATTGAGCTATTATATGGGATTCACTAGAATATTCACACCGTTACAGCAAAAATCCGTTGTTCCTTCCACCTAAGCCCAATCAGCTCCTTGCCCCGGCTTTTTCGCCTCGTACAGTCAACTGGATTTTCGTCGCGACGGAAAGCCATGCGACTGCACTAGACTAAGTAAGGCAAGAGCCTGATTGACGTATAAAAATTCGACTGGCGGAGCAGAAAACCTCAAATCCTAAACCAGAAGCGATGTTTTAAGAATGCGCAGCGTGAAACAACTATTAGTCAAATCACACTTGTAGTCTATTGTCAATGCTGCGTTCTGATTGGATGAGCTACTAGTATAGTAGGCTATAAGCTATAGCCTACTAGTAGCGAAAAGTGTTGGATTTGAAAGCCAAAAAATGGCAAAATTGACCTACTAGGTGATTACTAAAAACAATTATTCCTCTCGCCCTTTATGGCCTCTGAGTCAATAGCCCATTCGGGCTCGAGGAATAATTGGTAAATAGACCTCCTCGGCTTGGGTGTAATGTTTTCCCATCAGATCACGTGGCATTCCCATGAGATATTCTTCTTCTTCTTTTTTTGCTATGCACCGAAGGATATATGAAGATAATAATAATAATAATAATAATAATAATAATAATAATAATAATAATAATATAATATAATAATAATAATATAATAATAATAATAATAATAATAATAATAATAATAATAATAATAATAATAATAATAATAATAATATAATAATAATAATAATAATAATAATAATAATAATAATAATAATAATAATAATAATAATACTATAATAATAATAATAATAATAATAATAAAATAATAATCATAATAATATAAAATAATAATAATACTATAATAATATAATAATAATAATAATAATAATAATAATAATAATAATAATAATAATAATAATAATATAATAATAATAATAATAATAATATAATAATAATAATAAATAATAATAATAATAATAATAATAATAATAATAATATAATAATAATAATAATAATAATAATAATAATAATATAATAATAATAATAATAATAATATAATAATAATAATAATAATAATAATTAATAATAATAATAATAATAATAATAATAATAATAATAATATAATAATAAGATAATAATAAAATATAATAATAATATAATAATAATAATAAAATAATAATAATAATAATAATAATATAATATAATAATAATAATAATAATAAATAATAATAATAATAATAATAATAATACTATAATAATAAAATAATAATAATAATAATAATATAATAATAATAATAATAATAATAATAATAATAATAATATAATAATAATAATAATATATAATAATATAATAATAATAATAATAATAATAATAATAATAATAATAATAATAATAATAATAATAATAATAATAATAATAATATAATAATAATAATAATAATAATAATAATAATAATAATAATATAATAATAATAATAATAATAATAATAATTAATAATAATAATAATAATAATAATAATAAATAATAATAATATAAAATAATAATAATAATAATAAATATAATAATAATAATAATAATAATAATAATAATAATAATAATATATAATAATAAAATAATAATAATATAATAATATAATAATAATAATAATAATAATATAATAAAATAATAATAATATATAATTAATAATAATAATAATAATAATAATAATAATAATAATAAATAATAATAATAATAATAATAATAATAATAATAATAATAATAATATAATAATAATAATAATAATAATAATAAATAATAATAAGGGGGCAAGGATCCCTGGAGGAGTAGTACCTTTTCTAGTGGCCCCTGTGGCGTCCTAGACTGGTCTCCCCACATCCAGCGTTAAGTGAAGCGAACCCCGGTCACGTATGACTGGGCAATTATGGCCTACTCCAAGCGGCCACTAGCCTCTTCTTAACGAAGACCGTCCGTGCGTGGTGAAGAGCCACATCCTTCACGAGGTGCCCCTGTGAACATCACAGAACACGGCGGATCTAGGGGAGCATACCCCGATATAAAACCCAACACGCTGTTGGTAATCGTCACCCCAAGGTTGAGTCACGTGCTGAGGGGGTGCCGAAGAAGAGGTGGCCGACACGTCAGGAGGTCGAGAACGTACACTCGCAGACTTGGCGTTTCTGTGTTTTAGTGAGCCTTACCTGGAGAGCCGGGCAACTCAAGGTGGACTGTGAAAATCCCGAGCGTCACAGTATTCCGGCAGTCCATATATGTACTGCTGGGGAATGGAATTATGAGCAATTTCCTATCACAGATCTAGATGCTACAAACCAAACAAATGCAGCGCAAGCTGAGAACGACATGGCAGCAACTAGAACTAACCAACCGAGAGGTAAGAGACCTGAATGGACTCTTGAAGAAAAGGTACGACTCGTCCAGATAGAGATGGAGGAGAGAGAGCGAGGAAGTGGTTTTATGAAGCGGGTTAAGGACCGCTGGAAAAATGAGGCGCAAACAAAAACATCAGTTTCAGCGCAAAATCTGCAGATAATGCAAGGAGGTTTAAACGGAAGATAGTATTGCGCAGACTCGGGCAACATTCGGAGAGCGCACCACTTCCTGCAGATACGCCAACAGACAACGTTGAATGGACTAACAGAGAGAAAGATCAGACTAGTGGAAATAGACATCGAGGAGAGAAGCAGAGGTCCTGGATTTATGAGGAGAGTAGGAGATAGATGGAGTGAAGAGTTTGGCGAGAGGCTTAAAGACCAAAAGCTTAGAGATAATGCTGCGAGGTTTAAAAAAGAACAGCATATTGCGAACTTGGTATTAGTAAGAAAGAGGGGGATGGAGAAGGACACTCGAGTATGAACCACCTACCGACGAGAGAGGAGTAGTAGTAGATGAGGAGAACGATGGTACTGTTACGATGAGGAAGAAGGCGTAGAAGAGGAGAATTGGACGGAGGAAGAGAAGCGCTTGAAAATGGTGTTCGATAGAGAACTGGAGCTGCTAGAACCCTTAGTAGATGGGGATATGGAGGAGAGGAATAGATTGCCTAAACTCAGAAGGGTGCCGCCCAAATTATTCCAACGTGCAAACAAGATACTCACTGCACACCTCAAGGACACTGAAAAGCTAGAAGCGATTACGGACGCCGTGTATGCTATGGGAAGAGCAGTGGCGAAGGAACTTGATATCAGGATGAGAGCACCTGGTGAAGGCAGAAAGGCATCTGGAGAAGGCGATCGGAGGGAGAGGAAGCTGCGACGTCAAATCAAAAGCCTTAGGCAGAGAATATCAAGGGTAAACAATGAGTTACATCGAAGAAAGCAGGGACGGGGAGCGACGAAAAAAGAAGCAAGGGCTTTACAGGAGCTGAGAAAGCATGTCGAAAGAGGCTCAGTGGAAACACAAGATCTCCTGAATGCCTCAGAAAAGTGGCTAGATGAGCTAAGGGCTAAGAAGGTGATAATAGTTAAAGCGATGGAGAGGAGGAAGAGAAAGAGAAATAACGCCAAGTTCACAGAGGACGAAGGAGCCTTTTATAGGCAGGTCAATGATACCAAAAACTACAGGGGTAAACCACCACAAATGGAGAAGTTTGTAGAGTTCTGGGGTGGCCTTTGGGAAGAGGAAAGGACAACTAGTGAACAACCATGGATGCAGGCAATCAAGGAGGAGTTGAAGAAGAAAATCCATGATGTGCGTGAGATTGAAATATCTGAAAGCTCAATCAAGAAGACCATCAGGAGGAGGAAGAACTGGTCAGCCCTGGCATGGACGGCATACAGAACTTCTGGTGGAAACGCTTCACAGCGACCTGGAGTCCCCTTGTGAGAGTCATGAGGGGTTGGGTCGACAACCCAGACAACATCCCTGAGTGGGTAGCGCTTGGAAGAACGGTGCTGCTACCAAAAACGGAAGATCTCTCCCCAGAAGAGGACTATAGACCAATAACCTGTTTGAATACATCATACAAGTTGTTCATGGCTTGCTTGGCAATTTCATGAGAGACCATGCGGACCGCAATGGTATCTGGGATGCAGGGCAGCTTGGTGCCTCTGAGGGAGTACTCGGCACGGTTAGACCAGCTGCTTATTGACAAGTGCATTATGGATGAAGTAAGAGAGCACAAGAGAGACCTGTGCGTGGCCTTCTATGACTACAGGAAAGCGTATGATAAAGTGCATCATGACTGGATGCTGATGGTCTATGAGTGGATGGGGATCCCTGAGAGTGTGATCAGGGTGCTACGCAAATTGATGTGTAGCTGGAAGACGAGGCTGGAGCTTAATGTTGGAGGCACGAAGATTAAGAGCAGGTGGATTAGTATAAGATGTGGATTCCTGCAAGGCGATAGCTACTCCCCCGTGGGGTTTTGCTTAACGGAAGTCCCGGTGATGATGCTGTTAGAGGGTACAAGAGGGTATAAGATGGGGCCACCGCGAGAGCGGCATACGAAACGAACCCACAGTCTATTCATAGATGACCTAAAGGTGTATCAGCAGAACCATCAGGACATGGAAGCAGCCAATGAGATCATCGTAACAGCGAGCCATGACACGGGAGCAGTATATGGAGTGAAGAAGTGCGCAGAGGTGGTGTTCAAACAAGGAGAAATGATCAAAGGGGAAGGGCTCAAGATACTTGAGGCCAGGGCTCAGGCCCTTGATCCGGACAAGGACGAAACGTACAAGTTTCTTGGACTTGAGCAAGGAAAGGGAATAGACAAGGGGAAGGTCCTACAAAGAGTAATGGACGAGATGTCGAGGAGGCTAGATAGCCTTACAGACCTAGAGCTCTACGACAAGAACCTTGTGAAGGCAGTCAACACCAGAGTTATACCAGTGGCTGCTTATGCCATGAATGTGTGCCAATTCAGTTTGAAAGAATTATACGAGCTAGACATGCTAGTCAAGAACAAGCTACGTGAGAAGAGGATGCTGGGGAGACAAGCGAGCGACGAGAGGTTGTACATGAAGCGGGAAGACGGTGGACGTGGCCTCAAGAGCTTGCGTGCAGTTTACCAGCAGACCAAAGTGCGGGTGGCAACGTACATGGCATGTAGCACGAGCCAATGGATACAAGTGGCCTGGAGAAGAGAGCTCCAAAACGAGTACAAGAGCCTAAGAAGAGAGGCAGAGGAGGCGATGCAAGAGCTGGGAGAAGAGGTCGAGTTTCGAGCGAATGAGGTGAAAAGGAATGGAGAGAGGATTGAAAAGGATTGGGCGGGATGTTGGAAGGAGTTGAAGGAGGCAATAAGGGTGCGTATAAGGAACAGCTGACTACCAAGTATGTACAAAAGAGCATGCAGAGCCAGGCGTTTGCTGCCCAAGAGAGTGAAGACGCCGCCTGGCTAACGACGAACATATCTCCGCAGAAGACCTCCAGTATTATGGACATGATGGAGCAGATGGTGGAAACGCGGAAGTGGAAGGCGATGAGAGGGATAGGAGATGAGGGACTGTGTAGGCTATGTAACGCACAGGACGAGACCGTCGAACATCTTCTCTCGGGATGCGAGACCATCACCGCGACAGAGTATCTTCGTCGCCATAATAATGCGCTCATGGTGCTGGCCACCAACTGGGCCATGAGAAGGACCTGCTGGCAGCAAAAGACGCGTGGCAAGGCGCATGGAGAAAAGGTCATGTACTCAAAGGTGACAAATATAAGCTGTGTTGGGACTTCGAGTACAGGTTAAGAAAGAAAAACACGGCTAGGCGACCAG
This sequence comes from Scolanthus callimorphus, assembly GCA_033964015.1. Classification (NCBI taxonomy): domain Eukaryota; kingdom Metazoa; phylum Cnidaria; class Anthozoa; order Actiniaria; family Edwardsiidae; genus Scolanthus; species Scolanthus callimorphus. The sequence continues at coordinate 109,003 of JAWWUD010000171.1, forward strand.
ACTTGACCCTGGAGGACGTTGATGAAAAGAGAATCTTCCTGGTAGATATGGCATGCCCCATGGAGCGCAACATAGAGGAAACCAGAAAGACGAAACTTAAAAAGTACCAACAATTAGCATACGAGATCAGAGAACGAAGACCAGGGTTTAGAGTGGAGGTGATTCCTGTCGTCATCGGTTGTCTGGGCGGTGGAGTTCCGGGGGCGCGGCGTGCGGTCCAGAGACTGTTCTCGAGCAGTGAAGAGGCCACCAGGATAGTGGCCTCTATGCAGAGAACAGTCCTAATGGAAGGGGAAACCACTTTAAGAAAGATCCTCGGAGGAGTCGTGCAACTGGAATAGGCAGCCGTCTATATTTAATTTCGATTTTTATTTTTATTTATCTATTTATTATCTACTCATATACTGTACACAAGAAAGAGGGACGGTGACCTCCCCAGCAATGCTTGGTGGGGAGATGGAATGGCCGCATTGAAGAGCGGCTTTTTCTCTTCATAATAATAATAATAATAATAATAATAATAATAATAATAATAATAATAATAATAATAATAATAATAATAATAATAATAATAATAATAATAATAATAATAATAATAATAATAATAATAATAATACAATAACAATACATAACAATAACAATAACAATAACATAACAAACAATAACAATAACAATAACAATAACAATAACATAACAATAACAATAACAAAACAATAACAATAACAATAACAATAACAATAACAATAACAATAACATAACAATAACATAACAATAACAATACATAACAATAACAATAACAATACAATAACATACAAACAATAACAATAACAATAACAATAACACTAACAATAACAATAACAATAACAATAACATAACAATAACAATAACAATAACAATAACAATAACAATAACACTAACAATAACAATAACAAACAATAACAATAACAATAACAATAACATAACAATAACAATAACAATAACAATAACTAACAATAACAAAACAATAACAATAACAATAACAATAACATAACAATAACAATAACAATAACAATAACATAACAATAACAATAACAATAACAATAACAATAACAATAACAATAACAATAACATAACAATAACAATAACCATAACAATAACAATAACCATAACATAACAATAACAATAACATAACATACAATAACATAACAATAACAATACCAATAACAATAACAATAACAATAACAATAACAATAACAATAACATAACAATAACAATAACAATACAATAACAATAACAATAACAATAACAATACAATAACAATAACAATAACATAACAATAACAATAACAATAACAATACCAATAACAATAACAATAACAATAACAATAACAATAACAATAACAATAACAATAACAATAACAATAAATAACAATAACCAATAACAATAACATAACAATAACAATAACAATAACAATAACAATAACAATAACAATAACAAATAACAATAACAGTAACAATAACAATAACAATAACAATAACATAACAAACATACAATAACAATAACAAATAACAATAACAATAACAATAACAATAACAATAACAATAACAATAATAATAATAATAATAAATAATAATAATAATAATAATAATAATAAAATAATAATAATAATAATATAATAATAATAATAATAATAATAATAATAATAATAATAATAATAATAATAATAATAATAATAATAATATAATAATACTAATAATAATAATAATAATAATAATCATAATTATAATAATAATAATAATAATAATTAATAATAATAATAATAATAAAATAATAATAATAATAATAATAATAATAGAATAATAATAATAATAATAATAATAATAATAAAATATAATAATAATACTAATAATAATAATAATAATAATAATATTTTATTTAATATAATAATAAACTTTATTGATAAACTATAAAATTCAAGCTATTACAATAATGATATTAAATATGTATATGATTTTTTAAAGTTGTATTTACAAATATAATAATAATAATAATAATAATAATAATAATAATTAATAATAATAATAATACCATTTACAATATTTAAAAAAAAAATCTAACAGTGGAGATATACATTATTTACAGCAATAATAATGATAATAAAAGTGGCTTATAATCTTGAGAATGGCGCGAATAAAGAAACTATATGCTAAAATCTATAAAACTCTCCTAAACTCTATCCTCTAATTCCTCCCATTTCTCTTTGCACGTCAAAGTCACATGTTCAATATTCAATGGAACAACCTTAGTACTGCGTGAACCGCGTAACAAAGAAGTGCTGACTTGAGGATAGCAAAGGATACTTTTGTTCGTATCCATGCGATTGTTGTACTGTAATGCTCGCCTTTCTTTGTGAAATTACTCTGCTAGTCGACTATGATCGCTTACATTCATTGGCCATCCACCCGTTGTGGTATACACTAGTGGCGTAATGTCCCTTTTTCTACCTACTCAACACTCTACTTGCATACGCCCTCTCTTTTTCGTTCTCATGCTGGCGGTAAATTTGATCCAGGGTTAGGTCCTTATAAGACTCTGCATTTGGGTGGAAAACCCTCACATCGAAAAAGGCAGAGCTTTGTCTGTCCCAAAACCTCGGGCATGAACATCTAGCCGGGCATCTCTTGCTACATTTGTTCCTCTCGTCAATACTCGCCAGTAATCTCCTGGAGGACCGGTTCTACTTGTACATCATGGCAGACCATGTAAGCATGTCCGCCTCGAGATCGCGCAGCTCATTGTGCCTTTGTATGACGAATCCCCCTCGCTTACAAATCATAGCGTGATCGACTGTGAATACGTCTCCGCAGAACACAAGTGGAGGGCGTACCGCTATGGGACAGTCATAGCGGAGATGGATGGCATCCTTGAACTCTCTCTTCTTAAGGGTAAAGTCATCTCTTTGAGAGGAATGACCGTCAGCCAGCTAGACGCGCCCTTTCTGTAGCAAGGTCAGCGGCTCTTTCGTATGTCGGGGAGAGCACTTTGTCACTTCCTCTAGCTTTCTTTGAGGTGATCCTCCTTTTTCCTGCGGCGCTATTCTGCAGTGTTCTTATTGCGTCATCATCCGGGAGTGCATGTTCCTGAGCCACTATTGCTGCACTAGGGGGGGCTCGTAGTTGACGCCTCGTGTTCTTTGGTGGCTTTGACACGGGGTTTGTAAGACCCATCCCCCGGCGGACGGGGAGTGCAAGCAGTTCACGCTAAGCGGGCGTGCACATGTGCCTGTAATAGCTGGTATGAAGGTGTTACTAATTGCGCGCTTAGAGGCGCTAAAAGGTCTCGATGTCAGGGAGTGTTCTTAAATAATACGACCATCTGTGCTTCAGCCGAATGTGAAGGCAGCATACGAGGCTTGGATTTGTTACTGCAAATTCAGCAAGCTTCACCACTGGTCAGCCCAGTCTTTCCACCTTCACATTCACATACTCCTCCATGTGAGATCTAGAGCCTAACACGGCGCCGAGATGTTTTGGCCTTGAGTAGAGATGTTTATTGCCGTGTCACCAAATGCTTCCATCCCTGCCTGCTCTTTTGGTTTGATAACTAACCAACATTTCGCATTGGGGAAATACCCAAGCTAGTCCCATTTTATTCAGACAGTCCACCACTTTCTTAGCTCCTCGAGCGAACCGGCACCTGTTGCGTCATCTGCATACCAGCATTGCTTAGCGCTGCTGGATAGATTCAGACGGGTTATCAAAGGCTGGAGGCTTATGGCATAGAAGCTCATTGCTAAAGGGTCACCCTGTGTAGTGCCCTCTGTAGATTTCAGTTCTTTACCACACCGTAACAAAAGGCGCGCAGGTGTTTTATAGGTGTTGTTGGCGTATGTAGCTAAGATGGGACATAGCACCGCGACATTGTGTAGCGCAGAGGCCCTATTCAGCGAATTAAATGCATTCGATGCGTCAATAAGTAACACGGCATCAGTGTCGTCAGCATCGAATATGCTGTGCTGGGCGTGAATAGCTGCCTCGGCTCCGCTCTTCAAGCCTGCGCAATTGCAGTGCACCGCTGGCCTCAATTAATAATAATAATATAATAATAATAATAATAATAGGTTTTATATTCCATATGATAAAAATACATATCCTATGTTACAATGTATGATAAAAAGCGAGTTTACAAATGAAATATAAAAGATAAAATGGTAAAATTCTAAAATCTATATAGCTAAGTTATATCTAAAAATTAATCTATTTACAAAAGAATTCATGCATATCGTTCGGTATTTACTTAGGCCTTGATGTTTTTTTCCTAAATTATATTTCGTCTCCTTAGCTTTAGGTAGAAAGTTATGCATAGGATGGCCATCAAGGTTTCTAATATTTGTACATACTTTTTTATCTTGTTTTCTAAAATTTCATGAATACTAATTTGGCTAGAATATAACGGCGCTTGGAACAACGGTCTAAAAAATTTTTGCACTGCGGTAAGTTCAGCCTCCGAAGCGCCGTAAACAACGAGCCCATAAGTTAAATTCGGTAACACTATACTCTTAAATAGGTGATCGATGATCTCTCTCTGGTTATAACCTTCTTTCGTAAAGTTCTTAATACATGTAGGCATTTGTTAGCTTTGCTCAGTTTGTTTTTAATATGCGTATCAAATCTGGCATCAGATTGAACTGTGACCCCTAAAAGTCATGTCGACATGACGACATGACAAAACAATGACAACATTTGACATGACAACATTTGATAACGTACTTACCTCCATCAAATTAAAGGAGGTTTTAACAACAAACTGCCACACAACAACTCGAAGTACACAGTAAACAGATCTGCAGGGTTATGAAGACTGAATGAATAATAATAATAATAAGGTCTTTATTCATACGATTAACAATTACATATCATGTGTTACAATAATGAGATAAATTAAGAATCGGGAAGGGGATGGAGATGGGGAGGGGCTTGGATCCACTGGGCACCGAATTATGACATACATACAACTAAAGCGAATGTAGCGAAGGTTTCCGAACTGTCTGAAAGCAAGCGATGAAGTCATTTCCACCTTGACCAGCACCCTTTGTGCGCCTTTTTTTAGAAAGTATCGCATGTGAGATAAAGAAGATACAAATGGTTGCAGAAATATTAGTTAGACAAATAATGTATGTCTATGCGTGACTCACTCAAACGCCTTCCCGTATGTTCTGTTAGTCAGTGCGCGGGGCACTAAATGCTCTCATGTTTGATTATACATCGCCCGGGAAAAAGCAGCGCTGGGTCCTCGAACATTATGCTCTAATCCAGCCTGTTCCTCTGTGGGAGTTGGCCTAAAGATTACCTCTTTTGCCAGGATATTTCTTAGCGGCGTAAAAAAGTAGCACTGGCTCCTCGACCATGTGCACAGTAGAGAAAGTCCCAAGGCGTGGGGGTGATGGATGATTTCCAAAGTTGCACTTCCAGTATTTGCTGCAGAGGCGTATGTACAGTGACCAAAGGATGACCACTCAAGTAGGATGTCATATATCTAATCAAAGCTATTTAGCTATCGCCAACTCGTGGGTAATGAAGAGTGAGAGGGCAGGGGAAGGCTCTCATATTGAATGGGGGGGTTGCTCATTTAAAAAAACTGAAATTTCCCGGAAAAAATCCCGGGGGGGGACTCTAATATTTTTGGGGCGGGGGTGTTCGTCGTACCTTTTGGGTTTTAAAATTAGGCCTCTGGTGCCTTTTAGGGGTAAAATTTGAAAACTTTCAATTTTTTAAAGATGGTACCAGTTAGGGGCCCGTTCTAGCAAATCACGCTTGTCTGAAGCCTGAATTCAGACGTATTTTCGCTCTCAAAAAAATACAAGAAAAAATTACGAGGGAAAAAATCGTCTTGTTGGTACCTTTTGGGGGTAAAATCGAAGTTCCCGACAAGCACCCCAGCCCCAAAAATATGGGATCCCCCTTCCCGGGAAAAAAAAATAACATAGGCCAGTTCCAATGTTTAAATTTTGAATCCAGCACAGTTAAAAATTATTATTGCTGAATATTAAAATCGGGCGCGTTTTCAATCCACAGTATAAATGTATGAGCTAATTGGAGCTTCTGCCCCAAATTTGGCGCGATTTTGAAAGCTGGATTTTTCCTTGAAAGTGAAAAAAAAAAAACGGCCTCAAAGTATTTCAATATTGTTCTCGAGAACATCATTTTTTTTTATCTAAAGGATTTTAAAAAAGAAAAAAGAAATGTGTTGACCTCAAGGTTGAACTCCGCGGACGTCCGGCAAGAGGTCGACGAATGAGTAGTATAACCACTACTAAGATTCCAAAAAATTTTATAACCTTCGGCGTGACAACAGTCTAGCATTGGCGAGAGTGCGGCAGCTGGCAGATTTCGGCACTTTAAAACACGAGTCTCGTAGTAAGAGTAATTTCAAGCCCCGAACTGAAACCGTTGACGGATACGATTCATTGGCAATACATTAGCATCACAACAACAATGTTCGATGAGTAAAAGTCGTGATTTTCGGCTTTAGGGAACATATAAGTCCAGTGAACAGTGAAGCGAGACAGTGAACTGAGTGAACCTGACGTTTGCTGGCGAAGTTTGGGAGATTCGTATCTCACGGTCATGAGAGCATTCACATCGGTCGAATATTGTTCGAATTCGTACATAGTCAACTTAACAACGTAAGAGTATTTTAAGCCTTTCAAAACACAGTGAACTTGTGAGAAATTATGAGACAGAGAACCTGCGGGGAACCAACAAACCCTGGGGACGTTTGACACATATAATCAGTTTTTCCTGAGTGATTACGTCACGAAGTCCTCGTGGCGCAGTTTGGTAAGCGCGTGACTCGGGCAATCTTTTAAAGTTAGTATTTGGAGGGTGACCGACGGCAAAGTGGGGAGGGAAAAGATAAGCGAATGTTTCGAGGGAGGGGTAGGTAAAATGAACACATAACTTAACAAATTATCAACATAAATTATGCTAATTTTGCTCATTTCGAGAGCTAACACGGAGTGAGTGACATCGGGTCCCCACTACAACTCGGGGTTACCATAGTAAACCACGAGTTAAAAAGGAGCCGTGTCGCTGTGTACCACAAGGTCGGTCCTCTTTCTTATTTACATAAATGATATATATACGACGTCTGACAAATTCTATTTCTATTTGTTTGCTGATGACACGAATCTGCTTTATGCAAATAGCAATTTAAAAATTCTTGATGCAACGGTTAATATCGAACTTTCTAAAGTCAGTACCTTGGAGTGCTTATAGACTCTAAACTGACTTGGCAAGACCACATTACTTACATCTCTACTAAAGTTAGTAAAGCAGTTGGCATCATCTCTAGGCTAAGGCATTTTGTTCCCACTAATACCCTTCTTAATATTTATCGTTCTCTAATTCAACCCTATCTTTTATGTGGCCTCACTGTGTGGCGACAAGCAGCACAAACTCATTTGGAAAAACGTTTGGTCTTACAGAAAAGGGCAATGCGCTCGATTTTCTTTGCTCCTTTTAGTATACATGCTGTTCCATTCTTTCATTCTTTAAAGCGGGACTGTCACGGTACGCGCATGTGCGAATTTTGATCACTTTGGTCCGGGCCGGAACGATGGCTGTGAGAGGGAGGAATTACGCTGGTAGAATCCGTTTAAAATTGTTGTTTCGAGGTCCATCTACCACCCTTATTCTTAACGGGTATTCTCTCCTGAGATCTCCTTAGTATCGTGACCAAATTTTGGAGTCGATGCAATATTGTTTGTCGTTTTAAATTGAATGAGACTCGAGCGTCATTTTCACTGATGGCTGCCCAACAAGAAAGACACACGCCTAAATCGAGGAATGCTCACTGGCACTTAGAATTTTTTTCTAAACAAGCGCTCACCTACAGAAATGAAAAAAAGAATTATGAAATCATGTCAGGGTTCGAACCTGTAACTTTCCAGCTACTATACCCAAACCCTGACCACTACGCTATGAGTGAATTCGCTGGTTCGGACAGCTCGTTTATTGATTACGTACCTTAGTATTAATCTTTAATAGAACGAGGCATATACTATAAAAATATACTAAAACGATGTATTAACCCTTATCCTGACTAGTAGTCTTGATAGTTCAAATATTTTGAATGTTTTTGGTCAATTTGAAGTAATATTAGCAAAAATATCGTTAAATTATTCATGGTGAGCATTCCTCCATTTAGGAATGACGCAAGAAAGGCCTAATCGAGGTCGTCCTTACGCCAAAATGGCTTGGGAACACAATAAAAGCAGGATCTGGATATCGAAAAGGGTCCACGAGACATGGAAATTGTTCAAGGGCTACGGTATCTTCACCTCAGACAACGATTTTGCAGCTCATTTGCCTGAAAACCCCTAAAAACTTACCATAATGTCGCCTCCTGACGAATGAACTACAAATTTGTTTTCCCTGAGGCGACGCCGCGCGGGGCGTGGGTACTCCCGTCAAAACGAAGTGTCCCGTGATTGGTTATTTAAACAGGGAATCCCGTTTTGAATGATAGTTACGTGGGATCGGTGGTCATTGCTCGAGCATGCGCGTACCGTGACAGTCCCGCTTTAAACCTTCTTCCCTTAAATTTCTTGTACTTTAAATCAATATCTTTAATTATGCACGATGTGGCTAATGATGCATTACCTGTAAATATTTCCAGTCTGTTTACAAATTCTTAAAAACTCATAATTATAATACTAGATTTGCCTCATCTGGCAACTTTCAATAAAATATTCAAGAACAATTTGTTTTTAAAGTCGATACCTAGAATTGGTGTCAAGGTGTGGAACAGCATTCCTTTAAGCATTCGTTCGCTCCCCAAAAAAAATTTAAAAAAACCCTTCATCTTCAATTATTATCTATTCTTGCTGAGGAGAATAATTATATTGATATGTTAACACTGATAAACAATATGCAAAAAATTCTGATGCTTGATTTTACATAATTCCTACTTTCTCTTTTGAAATACTTAATCCTGTTGTTCAACTCTTTTTTCTCATTTTATGTGTCTTCCATTTTCTTTTTTCTCAAACAGTTATTATATATATATATTTCCTGCCCGCCTAGATTAGCTTTGCTACCTGCGGGTCTGGTAATGATTATTGTATTTTGTAAATAGAAATAAACTTGAAAATTGACAAGGATGATGTCTTACTTGATGACTCCGTAACCCTTACTGACGAGAATCAGTAGAACCCAAAACAGAGATTCCAGGCGGCAGTGACAAGCGCAACGGCCATCACAAGACTCGAGGCTGAAACAGACAAAAACAAAACAATCTTGTTACGTCAGGTTCCCCACTTTTTAGGCTTGTTAGTATCCCGGGGCGTTGTGTTTTCCAGGAGAACCTCAGCTCAGATTTTTTTCCAGCCCAGCAAGAAGAAGGCGATTTTATTTTTGTCAGCAAGCAGAAAGTTTGATTTGAAAAATTCGGGAACAGCACTACAGAAATATCGCAAACAGGAGGTTTTTCTCAACGATAATTTAAAACTTTTCCAGCACAACATTTTCCAACCAGCCAAGGAATAGATTTGTTAAATAGCCCTTAAACTGCAAAGAGATGATTGTGAGCTTCATGGACTTACTACAGAGCAGATTGACACGGATTTCAACAATGCGTTTTTGAATCTTGTGGGATGAACAGTTTTCAATGTTTGAATTACATCAAAATTTGTATGGAAATCGGCAGGCTTGCCGATAGAACTCACCTTCATCGCTTTGACATGCGTGAAAGTTAGAGCTCTTTTACATGTTTATTCAAACTAACCATGACACAGCCCCTTTAAGCAAATACACAAGCACTTACGCACAAGTCCTCTGTTGTTCATAATGTAGTATTCTAGCCACAGCAAAGTATAGCCCATGAACCCTAGAAAAATACATAATGAGCAGAAAGGTTCAGAGAGGTTGGCATGCTATTGGTATTGCCCGGCAAATTCTTCGTGCTATTTATGCTATTCTTTAATCGTTTAGTTAAGTTAAGTTTAGCATAATTCTTAGCATAATTTTTATGTGTATACTTTTTAACTAGGCAACCTTGTTTCCTTTAATTTAGTACTTAAAAAGACTTCAAATATTAAAATAATAACTACCAACTGCAATTACACTGCCAATCCAGGACTACAAGACAGAAAAGAAGTAAAAAGTCAGTGACCATTTTTAATAGGAGGGGGCCCAACAGGCCCTTCGAAAGACATTTTTCTTTCGTATATTGAATCCTTTGGTTGCTAGAAGGGGGGGTTGGCTCTCCCCCTGGCTACGCCCTTGATCTAACTTCCATTTTGTGTGGCTGTATGCATCTGTAAAAACACAGTAGCAAAACTCGGTCTTGTGATGAATTTGATTGACAAACAGAAACCTCACCTATCCTGTTACAGATGAAGGGGTGGCTGTAAGAACGACCTAAGTGACGATTTGGACTGTTTTTCGATTTTTGACAAACAAACTGCGGAAACATTGTTAAAATAGCCTAAAACTAGCCTCTCTGCATTTTCCCACAAAAATCGCTGCGAGATCGCTGTAAAACGGTGTCTTCCCTTTTTCAAGCGCAAGGCATTATGGGTAAAACTTTAAAAAATTGACAGCACTTCCTCCCTAGCCCCGGTTTTAGATTTTAGACCCGGTTTTAGATTTTAGATTTTTTTTATAAGTGCCTAGTCACTCGCACCTGTCAACTGAATATTGCGCCGAATGCATTCTTTTGGATTCAAAACTAACCATAAGGAAGAAGTAACCCAAATTGTCTTGACAGTGCTGAAATCCTGCTACAGAACAACAGAGAAGCTTCATAATACTAGACGAGTCATCACACGGCCTGCCAAATTCTTTGTGACTCGATTTTGCTCGTAAAATGTGCTCCTCGCTTGTGACTTCTTCCACAAGTTTGTCTCTACCGACTTTGTTTGCTTTATGATGCAAGCAAAGTGGCTCCTGTAGTAGAAATGACTTGAAAAAAGCACTTATAAAGCGAATTCATGGCTCGCTCTCTGTTCGACAAGCGAAACCAAGAATCCAACGGCGTTCACTGAAAAGGGTGAGCCCTTAGTCTTTACAAACAGCGGTTTTTTTTTTTTGGGGGGGGGGGGGGGCAGAAAGTCTTTTACTTTTTCAAGTAGAAGAACCTTGCAAAATAAGCGAAATTACAGAGATAAATTCGGGCTACAAAGGGTTAACAATGCGCCAGGTAGGATGAAAAGCTCTTTTGAATTCAAAACAATAGACAAATCTTTGCGGCTTTATAGGCAAAAATCCTTGGCTTAGTGCCACTTCTAGGGTTAGGTTTAGCCTTCGGATTAGATTTAAGTTCGGGTTAGATTGAGTTTAGGGTTAAGGGTTAAGGCTAAGGTCGTTTTACATCGTCCTCACCGCGATTTTTAGGAACTTAGACTATTTGAACATGATTTGCGCAGAATTTTTAACACCCGATAAACAATCTGAATAGTCTCTTGGGTCGTTGTTGATAAACGGCCATTTTACAGCGCTCTCGCAGCAATTTTTGTGGGGAAATGCAGAGAGGTTAGTTTTAGGCTATTTTAACAATGTTTCCGCAGTTTGTTTGTCAAAAATCGAAAAATCGAAAAACAGTCCAAATCGTCACTTAGGTCGTTCTTACAGCCACCCCTTCAGATAGCCTGTGTACACCCAGGGGGGGACTCCCCTATTTTAGGGGCGGCGGTGCTCATCAGGAACTTTCGATTTTACCCCTAAAAGGTACCAAACAAGGCGTCGCTTAGTTAATTTTGACCCCTAAAAGGTACCAACAAGGCGTATTTTCCGTCGTATTTTTTACGAGGGAAAAATATACGTCTGAAATTCAGGCTACCAAAAAAGGTGATTTGCTTGAAAAAATTACACGTTTTCGAATTTTACTCCCTAAAAGATACCACAGGCCTGATTTTAAACCCTAAAAGGTACTACAAGCACCCGCCCAAAAAATATGTGATCCCCCCCCCGGGTGTACACAGGCTTCCGGGCTACTGATGTGTGTAAAACAACTGAGGATGTATGGACAGATAAATCAGAAAAAGTATGAAACATTTCTAATAACAAATAAAGACTTGTCTACAATAATATATATTTGTTATTTACCGGCTGGGAGGTCCGTTAGGGAAAAACTGTGACCAAGGGCTGGAAAATGCCTATAGGCCGAGGTCAGAGTTTTTGCCAATACGGACCGACCTAAAGCCTGTAAATAACTTCTTTATTTTTTTTCCAACTCTAAAACTAGATTTTTCGATGGAAAACAGTGTGCGAAAATGGTTACCGTGACCTAGGTCAGAGATAAAATAAGAAATATTGCCCTGCGCGCGTGCGCTCTAAGAACCAATCAGAATGCAGAATTTGTTACCATGCCCTCTAGGAAAAAAATAATCAGTGTTATTATATAACACCAATGAAATACCTGGTGATCTTCCACGCGAAAACTTGATATCTTCACACGTGAAAATATCACACTTGCCTTTGCTCAATGCTCTTTTTTTAAGCTTAACTCAAATAAAATTAGAATTTGGTATTTCCTTGATGTTTATATAATAAAACAGAACATTACATGACCGCTTGGAGATATAATTTTTATCTTCGAGTGTATCTTGCTGCGCTCACTCGTGAGATAAATTTTCAACACAAGAAGATAAAATTTCTATCTCCATGCAGCCATCCTCTATTTATTTCTTGTGATATCTGTGAGAATTTTGAGGATGTGTACCTCTTTTTACTCATCTCTATCTCCCATTCATTCAGCAAAAAGGGGCACAAATTCTCAAACCATAATATTAACACAGTGTCATAATTACCTCAATTTGACTACGTCTTGCCAATGACAAATGCACAAAATCAGCCATACAATACAAACAAGAGGTAAATGAGAGACCTGGCTCCATAAAACTGAAAACAAACAAAACATAATAGTTAAGCACCCTGTGCAAATGTCACACAGAGCCTTGAGATTCAATTTTTTAAGGATGAGGTATTCAAAGTCTTAAATCATTAAAATTTTGAGAGGGACAGGGTTCGTACGCTTTCTGAATGACGAAAATCCAGGATTTTCCAGGCCGTCTTAAGTTATTTCTCCAGGAGTTTTCCAGGAGTTTTTATTGGGTAGAAATGCCCCTCTCCTCCATAAATAATAAGCCTGGAGGATGTCATAATTTGCAGCCGAAAATCAGATTCACGAAACTGACTCATTCAACCACATTTTAGTTGAAACATGTTTCCAGAAGTTTCCAGGATTTTCCTTAAAATTCCAGAAAGTTCAAGGACTTTCCAGGAAGCAAACACAGGATTCAAGGATTTCCAGGATGTGTACAAACCCTGGAGCTAAAAATGCAGGGTCACAAGTTCTAGGTACTCTTGGGGGGGGGATCCTAAGTATTACTTACAGGAAAAAGAGGCCAGTCTAATGCTGAGAGCAACCCAGAGTCACTATTCATAGATACCTCCACTGTACAAGAAAAGAAAAAGCAAGATGCACATTATTACAGAAAATACACAACAAAAAACCCAATGGTGGAAGGAAAGATACCATAATAGGCCTACTGTGTTACATTGTTTGGAGGGCGAGGACCCCCTGGATTTTGATTAGGCAGTAGCATTTAAAATCCCACTCCCACTACTGAGGACCTCTTGTGATTCCAGGTTGTGTGGTCAAAATAGAGCTTGGAATTCCAGGGTGGGCACCCTAAAAATTCAAGGGTGGTCATGAAAAAATACATGTTAAAACTCAGAAACATGTACGTGTTCTTGGTACCCATAAATTATGTCACTCTTTTCTGATTATTTCCAGGATTAAATATATTTGTTTCATTATCTTAACAGCAATATCACACCTAACACTTACATTCTAATTTAAATTCATCTCCTTATTAAGAGCATCAACTCTAGCAATGAACAAGTAGATTCCATCTCTCCTTGCTGAAGTTAATCTGTTTATATTCTGGCATGGACAAAAGTAATTGTATTGGCACGTTGGTTACTACTAGTATAACACACAAGGTGTGATGACAAAGCACTCAGTTTACATTTTGGAGAACTTTATTGCAAGATATTGTTATGAACAGCGCATGCGGTTAAATTATGTTACAGGAGTTGATTGTATGGAGAAATAGGTGCTCTTAGTGATTTCAGGGGTTCGAGTTTTAAATGACTGATGCCGCGCAAGCAAGCATGGTGAGCAATTCTTTTTTTGCATTTTCCATTGTTCTTGACCTACATATTGATCATGCCAAGTTTAATAAGTTAGCTGTTACATCAATTTCAAACGAAATTTTCCGTCTTTGGGCTGCTCGCGGGCTCAAAGGGGGTAATTGAGCAAGCTAGCACACATATAGTGTTACAATGCTATTATATTTCATTCTAGATCTCTGTTTGTAGCTTACGGTACTATACACGTCTTTGTATTCGATATTTCATTTTACTCGTTGTAACTTTTTTTACGGAGTCATGGGGTCGTAGCAAGAAGTGCCCTGGATGTAAGAAGCTAACGACCGATCACAGTTTGGACCGGTCGGCCGTTATTGCGAAGGTTCGGGAGAATCATCCTCGGCCGCGGGTGCTAGTGGTGCCGCAAGTCCCGACCAGCCTTCGGGTCCTCTTTCGTCTCTGGCGGAGGCGCTCAGCAGTTTAACTGCCGAAGTCAAGAAACTAAAAGCTGATAACGCGGAGATTCGAGCCCTCGTATCCGCCGACTCTCCGCGTCCAGCACACAACTCCTCAACCCGCGAGCCCCGATGTCAACGCCGGCGAATGCGCGGGTCACATTGCCGGAGCTTAGGGCCATGCGGGATCTAGCCGCCACGGTAGATAGCCAGGTTTCTCATCTGGTTCCCAGTGACTCCAGCGATTCCGAGGATGGCGTTGAGGCGGCAGCGTGTGCTCCGACGAAATCGAAGACAACGGGTAAGTTGAAGTCCGGAAAAGAGGATCGACCCACTACTTCGGTGGTAAACAAGCAGTTATGGCAGCAGCGTTTTCTCTGCTTAACGCGTGCTAATAAGGAGGTCACCTACGAGCAATTGACGATTTCTGAGTTCGTCGCTGGGTATGCACAAATTCTACAGTCTCAAGAGCTTAGCGAGTTGGAGCGCTCGGAGCGGCATAAACATTAGTAACTTTAATGTATCAATTGTACGTACAATTCGCCAAGTAGAATTTCGTAGTAGCGTGCCTGTAAGTTGACTTATGTTACTTGTACGCAATTGTACGAATGGGAGGCGGTGCTTGCATTTCACGGAGCAGCTCTGCTCGAGATAGAGAGGGGTTTGCTTAAGTGGGGAGACTCATTTACGCATCTCGAGAGCAGGACCCTACATGGTCATCTCCTGGCTCCCGTAAAAAAGTCTGCGCGGTACGGTTCCAGTGCTGTTTTGCCGCGACTATCAGCTGGAAAAGTGCACTTACAAGAAAGACCATTACGGGTTTGTACGAGGCGAGCGAGCGCAAGTGGGTAAAGCATATTTGTGCGGCCTGCTGGGTGCAGCAGCGCAAACAGGAATCGCATCGGGAGAAGTCGGTGGATTGTCCCTTGTTGCCGCGGATTCAAAAAACTAACTCGCCATGCTCTCTGTTTCGGCCAAACAGGGGGCGTTCTGCTTCGGTTTTTTCACGAACGTGATGTGCCTGCCTCTTGTCTGTCGTCAGTTTCCGGTGACTCATTGTTTAAGACGGACAAGCCGTGTTTTAGTATTACAAGATTAGTCGGACAAGCCGTGGTTATTTACCGTAGTCGGACAAGCCGTGTTTAAATATTACAAGATTAATCGGACAAGTCGTGGTCATGTACCGTAGTCGGACAAGCCATGTTTTAGTATTACAAGATTAGTCGGACAAGCCGTGGTTATTTACCGTAGTCGGACAAGCCATGTGTTTAGTATTACAAGATTAGTCGGACATTAAAGATTGTCCGCCATCTTGGATTTTAAAGATTGTCCACACCATCTGGATTTTAAAGATTTGATTGACAGGTGAGGTTAAAAAGATTTGATTGACAGGTGTGGTTAAAAAAATTTGATTGACAGGTGCCACGCCCACAATTTGATTGACAGGTCTAAAGCTATAGGGGAATTCCCTCATATGATTTTTCCCATACATTTACTATAATTTTTCAAAATGTCCCAGAAACGGCCAGTTACTACTACTCGGGCGTTAAAAATATAAGGTTGTGTGAACGAAACGGTCGTGTGGTAAGTCAGAAATGTCTAAGAATGCCAGTGCAGTAATTTAATACAATCATAATTATTATATAGTTAGTCGATTGAATATTATACAGGGCATCTGGGGAAGGGTAAGTTGAAGTCGGGAAAGA
This sequence comes from Scolanthus callimorphus, assembly GCA_033964015.1. Classification (NCBI taxonomy): domain Eukaryota; kingdom Metazoa; phylum Cnidaria; class Anthozoa; order Actiniaria; family Edwardsiidae; genus Scolanthus; species Scolanthus callimorphus. The sequence goes on from JAWWUD010000171.1 coordinate 125,299, forward strand.
TCGCCCACTAATTCGGTGGTAAACAAGCAGTTATGGCCGCAGCGTTTTCTATTAACGCGTGCTATAAGGTCACGCTTAAAAATGACAAAACACATAGAAAATCAACAGAAACGACTCGTTTTGATTCCCCAAAAGCGCAAACCTTCAAATTAAAGAAAAAATTAACCGCACTTTTCACCGTTTTACCGCACTTTTTTCCACACTTTTTTCGAAAAAATCCCGTTGTACTTTTTTTGCTGTTTTTATCGCACTTCCCCAGATGCCCTGTATAATATTGCAATACGACTAACTATATAATAATTATGAGAAGTTGTATTAAATTTAATAAAACTGCACTGGCATCTCTTAGTTTTACATTTCTGACTTACCACACGACCGTTTCGTTTCACACAAGCCTTATATTTTTAACGCCCGAGTAGTAGTAACTGGCCGTTTCTGGGACATTTTGAAAAATTATAGTAAATGTATGGGAAAAATCATATGAGGGAATTCCCCTATAGCTTTAGACCTGTCAATCAAAATTGTGGGCGTGGCACCTGTCAATCAAATTTTTTTAACCACACCTGTCAATCAAATCTTTTTAACCTCACCTGTCAATCAAATCTTTAAAATCCAAGATGGTGGACAATCTTTAAAATCCAAGATGGCGGACAATCTTTAAAATTTAAAATGGTGGACAATCTTTAAAATCCAAAATGGTGTTCAATCTTTATAAATCCAAGATGGTGGACAATCCTAAGCCTAAAAAGATTTGAAATTGTCAGGATTCCTGTGGTTTTTGTCACATGACTTTAGACCTGTCAATCAAAATTGTGGGCGTGGCACCTATCAATCAATCTTTAAAATCCAAGTTGGTGGACAATCTTTAAAATCCAAAATGGCTACCAATCTTTAAAATTCAAATGGTGGACAAACATAAACCTAAACCTAAAACCTTGTTATACTAAAAAACCTAAGTCTGTTGTTATAATAAAGATGTTATACATAGCATCAGATACATAGCATCGGATACAACCATGATGTAATCAATACGGGTATTACCCTTGTAAACAGAGATTGTGAGCAAGCCTGGGCATGTCCTTAAATTCTATATATATTTTTCCAACAGGAAGTTACATGTTCAGACATGCTACTTGTATTGAGGTCATGAACCAATCAAAAGTTACACAATATTTTACACAAAAATGAAACTTTTACACAAAATAACTATGAATCTGTGTAATTTTTTGGTGACAATTTTTAAAAAGGACTTAAAGGATTAGTTTTTATATATATTATAAAAAATGTCTTTAACAAAACACTTAAGAGTAAAACTCTTTCTACTAGTAACACAATGTCAAATAATTATATTATGGATCAGGCAGTGCCTGAAATTAATATACCAATCTTAACACCAATAAAAGCTATCTCAAAAGTGGATCAACACACAATAATTTCCACCGCTGCAGATGGATGTGAATGTTATTGTGATGATCTGCAAAGAAAGATGGATGTTTTGCGCTAACCTGGAAATGGAATAATGACTTCTCGATGAGGTTCACATAGCTCTTAGATGGAGGTCGGAAGCAAGTTAAAAATCAAGCCATGCTTGCTGTTGTTGAACAGTGTGGTTTTTGGCTGTAGCATACCGAGCGTTGGCGATGCAGTTTGTTGAAGTAGCAAGGTAAGACTTGAGGTATCAAGTTGGCAAACTAGACTAACAATCCTTTGACATCAACAAGTTATGGTTTTAACATAAAAACAAGCAATAACTGAGGAACATAATATGCATTCCTACAGGGTTCAAAGTAGCAGCTGGCTACCGGTAGAATTGCAGAATTGCTTTGTGATTCGTATACCCCCGGCGTGTTCAATCGAGAATCGATATTAATCGATACCACCTGATAAAATTGATAAGCTAGCTGATGCCCGTGAAAATTCATGGAGTGCAAGGGATAAATTTATCTAACTTATATTATTCTCTTAAAACAAACGAAAAAAAAAAAAAATCACAGCAGACATAGAATATGATGCTCTTGCTGCCATTTCCATTTAGGGCACGCTCAATGAAAGCAAGTCGCGGTGTACATTTTTTTCTAACACGAATGAAAATTATTCTCAGGTAAAAGCTTTGGAATTAGAATTATCCCTGCAAATAACTGTAAGCAATCTGTAACAGAACCACTTGGGTCTGGATGTCTATGGTGCTTATGGCTGTATGAACAAAGTTCTTTTTAGTTTCTGTGAGAGACTCAAACACGGAGGCTTTGTGATTCGCTTAAGAAATCTGAGGACTGTTCTTTGTGAACCAAGTGTTTGTTTATAAGAATGGCGCATGGCTTCATGCAATGTGCAAAAAAATTTGAATGGGATATATTATTGTTCACTCTAATCTTTTTGAAAAAAGGACTTTTGAATGAACATTACAGTGTTATTTGTGAGAGAATCGCATAGTTTGGACGTCTTTGTTGCTTTCGGCTGCAAGAATTGTTTATTTTTTGGTTTCTGTGGATGACTTAAAATGACGCCTTTGGAAACTTGATCGTTTTGCTTGCGAAAATGCTTCAATTAGATCTTCCGTCCACTTTATTGATTTCGAATAAATGTATCCTATAACAGTTCCCAAGTATGCAAGAAAATGGAGTGGTTTTGCAGATCCGTGGTGCAGCAGTTTTTCCAGGCTTCTGGGCCAAGATCGATAAGGGAAATCCCTGTGAGTAATTGATTATCAATTTTTTGATCAAGGTTTTCGGTTATATAGATTTCATCAATAAATATCAATTCTCAGACGTTAACATATTAACTTGTTTTGTACTGCATATATGGCAAACATTAAGAATAGGCCTAGTGGGAGCCCTCCCCAACACAAATTTCAGGCACCAATAAACTTGAATTGAGGTTATGAAGGGACACAAGTGGTATTTGCCTCAATAATTCACGATGTAGTTATTTCATATCGTAATCTATCAGCAAATACAGTTAGATAACTATGCGGAATGTTGAATGTACATTGATTGTGAATTCAATACAATGGAATAATCGATAAGTTGATTGGAGAGAAATTTGTGAGTATCGAAAATTATCATTAGCCGACACTTAATCAAGTAATTATTATCGATTTTTTATCGATTTATCAATTGGATTTTTGAGATCAATTTTATTGAACGAACAACCAGGCATTACCACGTCTTCTCAAATGCACTGGAATATTATCTGCTTTGATTTTTTGTCATCAGGTTATTTTTGGTACTAGTGCCCACAAAGCCAGCACGTTTAAGCAGATTTTGTAAATTATTTTGAACCCTGTCCTAGCAGTCAATTGCAGGGGTGACCATTCCCAAAAGTAAAGCGCATGCTCTCAGCCAATCAGAATCAAGATAGTGAGTACCGGTACAATGTATAATATAAAATTGGGGTGGCAATTCCCACCCTGGGGGCTAGCAAAGATGGTTAATGGTCACCGCTGTGCTGGAATTTAATGATACATTAATCTCTTTATTTGACAAGCATTTAGGGAATGAACAGGGGGTCCTCCTACCACTCCAAGGACAATGAAAACTAGAAGATAGATTAGATAGATAGATAGATATGATTGGAACTGTGTATGACCCCTTTGTATTTCCACTTAGTGCCATGTTGTAATAATTATAATGTACTGGATTTTCATCACATCAATCTAAGAGATGCACTGAGATTCAGGGTAAAAAAAATGCATGGTGGTACTATCCCCTAGGGTATAAAATATGCCAATGTGTATCAGCGGTGTCTCTTACGGGTGACCAAACAGTTTGCTATCCCTTAGGGATCAGTCTCACACCAAATGTGACATCGTTACTTGTAATATGATATAAAATTTCAATATTATTGTTCCTTGTGATTTTATAGTAGATTTTATAGTATTTTAGAGACCCATAAAAAGCTTCATCTGCTTGCTTAGTCTTTGCAGCTGCTTTCTGATTGGCTGCACATTTTAAATTCATAATCATGTTTGTACTCAATCCTGGGATTCCTAGGCATTGGCTAACATGGGAGAGAGACAAGGTTTGAACGCTAGCTAAGCAATGGGGGCTGAGATTAGAAAATACAGCAATCTCTGAACAGCCCAGGATTCCTGTATAACCTTCTATTGGTGTTCCATTAACTTTCGAAGTAACTAGTTTTTCCTTTTCATTCTGAGAATTGCTTGATTTTAAGAACTCAAAGCTAAGCTGTGGCTTGAATCACTTAGCCTCCCTACAGATGAAAAGCAAGGTTTAATTTTTGTTCAAGTATGTACTCAAGACACTTACTTTTCAATATATCTAGAGTAAGATCCAACTTTCATTTTCATGGCTACATTACAAAGCAAAAGGTTTTATTCATCAGTACATAAATTTAGGCTTAATCCAGACATAAAAATATGTAATTGGCCCAACCTCCTCCCCTTAATCAGTGTTCTAATGGTCCATTCCATAGATAAGCCATGGGAAGTCCTTTTGATGTTTAAAAACTACCTGCACATAGCACTTGTAATTTCTAAGGGCTTAATAATGGCTATTAAAAGGTTGTACTTTGATCATAATGATTCAGTAACCACTTTTAATGGCACACACTATCCTTGCCATTCTAAGCGTTTAATAATGGCCATTAAAAAGTTGTTACTATTATTGTTTGATTCAGTAACCTCTTTTAATGACTTGCACCTTTCTGAAAAAAAAATGTAATGCATTTTTAATGCCTATTAAATGCCATCAATTTCTAAAATGCAAAATTAATGGCCATTAAAACCCTTGTAAGGGGATTTTAATGGAAATTTAATGGAGTTTTTAACGATTTTGAGTTTCATAGTGCTGAGACAGTTCAAAATAAACTAAATGAATTCATAGAATGGATTCTACATTACATTCCACCAGAGGTTAAAAAGCATGTTAATACCCGTGTGGAAGCATTGAAGAAGACTGTCAATGATATATATAACAAGATGAAGAATAAGTCAGCAGTCTCTAAGAAGGAGTCTGCATTAAAGGGTTTTCTCAAACCTTACAGAATCAAAAACGAGGATAAGATAGAACCTCAATCATTCTAGAAAAATATAAGAACACAGCTATTGAAACGATTAACCAACAACAAAAACCGATTAAAATGAAGTTTCTTTTAGAGGTTGAATTTATAAAAAGGACCTAATCATGAGTTTGTATACACCTATGGATATTTTCACAGTGATATAGTGATTATTACACAAGCAACGGATCTAGAAGATGTTTACAAACGTTGATAGAGGTCATATTAGAAAAAGTTAGTAATTTCCAAGATAGTGGCTCAGGTTGGATATTCAGCAGAGTTATCAATCTTGATATTCACATCGATAAATACCAGCCTATTTCAGCTAAATCTTGGATTGAATTACCACAGAAGCTCAACTTGAAAAAAGCTATTATTAACCTAGAAAATAGGGATAATCAATGCTTCAAGTGGGCTGTTACAATAGCAGTATTTATTCTAAAAGAACACCCAGAAAGGATTTCAAAAGCTATAAAAAAAAACGCTGAAATTTCAACGGGAGGACATTGAATTCCCTATGCAAGTGAGTAAGATATGTATTTTTGAAAAGAATAATCCAAAATATGGAGTAAACGTATACGGGTATAAAAATGATAAAGTATATCGATTAGAATTAGTGAAATTGAAAACAGAGAACAACGATTAACCTGCTTATGATATCAAACGATAAGACTAACCATTATTGTTGGATAAAAAATATGTCCAGACTAATATCATCCCAAGTAACTAAAAATGAACATGGTAGGTATTTTTGCGAACGATGCCTCACCTCGTTTAAAACACAAAAGAGTCTCAACAAGCATTCTGAATATTGTAAGAACACGATGCAGTTAAAATAAAATTACCAACCCAAGGTACAACAATCTCATTTAAGAACTATAATCACTCTATGCGCGTTCCCTTTGTTATCTACGGTGATTTCGAAGCTTTCACAGAGCCTATATCATCCTGCTCTCCAAACAACACCAAGTCATACACTGAGCAATATCAAAAACATAAACCATCAGGGTATTGTTATATGGTGAAATGCTATGATGATACCCTATATGAACCGAAAATATTCAGATACACAGCTAAGTCAGATAACGAGGATACCGGAAAACTATTTGTGGAGTCCATAGAAAAAACAGTCAAGTCTATATATTCAAAATTCCATTATAACAGGAAAGTAAAAAATGACTGACAAGGATAATGCAGACTATAAAAAGGCTACCACATGTCATATTTGTGGAGATAAGGTGTTAGACCATGATCACCTTACAGGTAGATATCGTGGTGCAAGTCACAACGACTGCAACCTGAATTACAAGATACCGAAGCATATCCCTGTGATATTTCATAATCTATCAGCTTTGATGCACATCTGTTTATCAAGAACTTGGTGTTACACAAGGGAAAATAGACTGCATCCCAAATAACGAAGAAAAATACATAAGTTTCAAAAAGGAGATAATAGTTGATAGATTTGTAGAGAAGAAGGGAAAAAATTGTAATATAAAACATGAGATAAGATTCATAGACAGTTACAATTCATGCAGGCATCTCTGGATTCACTAGTTGGTAATCTAGAGAAAGACCAGTTCAAGAATCTATCTAAGTTCTATGATGGTGAAAAGCTTAACCGAGTGTATCCATACGATTATGTTAACTCTCGCTGATAAATTGTGTGAGTCATCTCTACCTCCCAAAATTGAATTCTATAACAAGTTGAATGATATGATATCTCAAACGATTATAATCATGTGCAAAAAGTATGGAAGACGTTTAACATCAAAACAATGCGGGAGTATCATGATTTATACCTCAAGAGTGATGTATACTATTAGCAGATGTGTTTGAAAACCTCAGAGATGTGTGTATGAAGAATTATAAACTAGACCCCTGTTATTATTATACAGCTCCTGGACTCAGTTGGGATGCAATGTTGAGAAAAACAGATATTGATCTCGAGCTGTTGAGCGACCCTGATATGCTGCTTATGATAGAGTCCGGTATCAGAGGTGGGATTTCTATGATTAGTAACGGTATGCAAAAGCTAACAACAAGTATGATAGTCGTTCGATAAGAAAGCAAAATCACATTTTATAAAGTACGTAGATTGTAATAACCTATACGGACATGCAATGAGTCAGAAGCTACCAACCCACGGCTTCAGATGGATGGATAATAGTGAGATTAAGGAGTGGAAGCAAACCCCATGTATACTAGAAGTGGACCTCCAATATCCTACCAAACTAATAATCTCCATAATGAGTATCCTCTTACACCCCAAAGAGTAATTGTTAATAAAGTGGAGAAGCTTATTCCTAATCTATGTGATAAAACAAAATATGGCTTCATCATGAGACTCTTAACATATGAGAGCCTTGGACTGAAAATACAAAAATCCACAGAGGTATCTCATTTCATGAGTCCAAATGGTTGGAGAAATATATTAGTCTCAATACCAATCTCCGAACAAAAGCAAAAAAATGATTTTGAGAAGGACTTTTTTCAAACTGATGAACAACAGCGTCTTCGGCAAGACTATGGAAAATATCAGGAACAGACAGGATATACGTTTAGTAACAGATGAAAAACAAGCTAATAAATTACTATGTCAACCAAACTATAAGAGACGAACAATATTTTCAGAGTCCTTGGTAGCTATACATATGGGAAAAACAGAATTGATATTCAACAAACCTATATACGTGGGGATGTCTATCCTAGACCTATCTAAAAACCTTATGTATGACTTTCACTACAATTATATCAAACCAAATATGGAAACAAATCATCACTCCTTTTACAGACACAGATAGTTTAATGTATGAGATACAAACAAAAGATTTTTACAAAGACATTGAGAAAGATATTACAAAAATTTGATACAAGCAACTATAAAGAAGATCATCCAGGAATAAAATATAGAACTAATAAAAAGGTGATAGGTATGTTCAAAGATGAATCGCCAGACGTGGAGAATAACAGAATTCGTGGGGTTACGAGCTAAGTTTAATGCATATAAAACAGATGAACAAACTGGAAAAAGATGCAAAGTATCAAAAAGTCGGTGTTAAATCGAGTATAACATTCAATGATAAATAAAATTGCTTATTTGAAGGACAACAACACATGAGAAAAATGAATGTTATCAGAAGCCATAAGCATCAATATTCAGTGAAATGATAAACAAAGTTGCGTTATCACGGGATGATGAACAAAAGGAATATTCTAAGCGATGATATTCATACGCAAGCTATAGGACATAGGATATCGAGAATACATGTATGATCATGAAAAAGAAGATTTATAAGAAGATATCACGGTGGAAAAGATAATTATGATAGGATACCAAGCAAAAAAATGATAAACCAAAGAAGTCAAGCAAAATATTTTAAAAACACTATACAAAAGTTGGTATGCAAAAATTATTTCAAAACGCTATCAGGAGGTAGCTGTGTATCATTTGGAACAATTGTAATTCTTCTCTGACAAACGATCGTTTTGGCGCGCCATTAGAGAGGTAAATAACACAGGTTGACCAGCTGATACAACAGCTCTGTATATCATACGTATCTATTGAAAATATAGGATCAGTGGAACGACGCTTATCTCCACCTTCTTGCTCACCATCAGCGTATAAGTATCTAACTTTTACACCTTGTGGTAATCTTTTCTCATCTAGTCCAACAGGGCGTCTATATTCCATTTCATTTAATTCCACTTCTTCCATTTTATTGCATTTACAGGTTCTTTCCCTGTTATTCGTATCTTTTCATTATTTATTGATTTCAAAACAGATGGCAAACGTTTTACCATTCCTTGATCGTCATTAGTAATCATTTCTTGTGCATACTGATGACTAAATAGTTTTTCTGATAAGGTTCGATTAGCGCGTTCAACCAAAGGCTGAGCTCTATGATTATTAGCTTCTGACCGCTGAATGATCACATTAGATGTTTTTCATAAGCTTAGTAACACTCCCTTAACTCTGTTCCAGGATCAACAATTATTGTCTTAGGATATTTTAACTTTCTAGAGTATATCCTTGCGAAAGCTTTTGAGACCTCATTTGATTCTTTTGAGGTTAGTGGCTCAGCATCTTTGTATCTACTAGCTATATCAATAACTACTAATGCGTACTATAAGTCTTTCGTCTGATAGTATCATGTGGAAGGAATAATAAATCCGCTTGGTGTATATATTTGACTTATCAATAGTCCAATATGGTCTAGGGACGTAATCCGGCTTTGATAAATATATTTGCCATATTGCTTGTTTTTTAAGCCATTGTTTAGCAACTGATTCACTAACTTTAGCTCTCTCAACTAATTTACCAATAGCTGAATAACCTTTCCAATAACCCTCAGTTGAGTCACGAGCGATAGGATAGTATACATCAGTATTATTGTGTAACCTACGAGTTTTTGTGTAATAAATCTTGTATGGGGAAAAGGCGTTGGTTATCGATTAAGTTACGTTGCGTGTCGGTTAGGCCGAATACCTAACTTAGCGGCGCGTCACTTGAACAGGGAGCATACACAACGGATCCGCTCTTCGTTTAAAAGGGGGAAAAACATCTCATACAAACCGGTAAGCAAAAACATAAATGATTTAGTACTAGATAAACAATTCGAAGTGCGTTTCGAGTAGTTTTAGCTTTATAAATTGACTCATTTTCAGGGTAATTCGTGAAGTTTTGCTAGCTGAAAACGAACCCATCTCAATTGATTATTACACAAACAAACTCGTAGGTTTACACAATAATACTGATGTATACTATCTATCGCTCGTGGTTGAGTAATATATT